>JAGGNH010000082.1:0-247623 GCA_026586065.1 Dioscorea zingiberensis | reverse complement strand
TTCAATGCTCTATAATCAACCACGAAGGCGTCCAAACTCCACATCCTACTTAGCACTAGTAAAAAACCGGTGATGAAAATGGACTTTGACTTGGTCTAATCACACCACGGTTCGGCATCTCAAAGATTCGCACCGCTTTTTCCATCTCGCCTTTTTGGTAATGTGGGTACCTGTAAGGTCTTACATTGATGGGCTTTGTATGTTGGTAATAAATGTATCACGATGATCAATCACTCTTCCGGGAGTGGAGTTGTTGTGGAGGTAAGAAAAGTTCCTTGGCAATACGTTTGCAACAATGTAATTTATCAATTTCGGTCAGAAATCCCATTCGGTATATGGAATCTCGGACATGCTTTGCTCAGAATCGCAACCTCCCCGCAGCTTGATACAATTCATAGAGATTCAAAGATGACTCTCCCGACTCAATAGAGCACGAAATTGGTTATATGTGATGGCTTTTAGACAAAGGTGTCTTATCTCCTTGAATTACCACTTTGCCTCACCCTTCCAACCGAACTCCATAGATACTGACTTTATAATCATGGGTTACCTTGCCTAATTCCCTCCGCCCACTTTGAACCCCAAGTACTGATTAGGAGCCCTCCAATAGGCGGATATAGAAATCAATTTGAGAATGTGGTACCTTGAAGATTCAATTTTAACTTCGGGCAAATGAATGAGCACTCTATAGATAGTCACCACTTACCAATGTATACCCTCGAAAAGGGTGTTGGCGTAGGTTTGAATTAGCAATCCCAACTTCTCAAGTAATGCTGTAAAGTGCAAGATGAAATTATGTGTACTACCATTATCAATCAGAACTCTAAAGGATTTGAATGCAAATTCTTCCACCCAGGTAAATGTAGAGATCTTGGGTTCCCTTGCCACGCCAAGGTGCACAAACCTTGAAATATCCCGGATAGCTACTTCCGGTTCTGGCGCCTACAAAAGATCGACATTCTCCTCGAGTGTTGTCTTGGCCGCCCAAAGATCCTCATCATCGATTACCCGGTAGCCAATAAGATATTGTTGCAAGGCACTTGTATGCCCCTAAATTCCATTTCGATCCGCAGTTTATAAATATAGCCTTTGGTCCTTTTTCTCCGGTGATTCGGTATGTTAAACGCTTAATTGGTAGAGGTGGTGGTAATAATAAAGGGTTTTGGACCACCTGGTTTTAGGTGTCGCCGTCCCAAAATGGATGGAGTTTGAGATTACTATCTTTGCCACTAGAGTTGATGGTTTGAGTTGTTGTTCTTGCGGTGCTCTCTTCTCAGTACTTGAGAGGTGAATGTGTTGATTAAGTGAATTGTACTTCATCCCTCCTTTGTTCCATGCCCTCTGTTCACTGGCTTCGATTCTTCATCATGTTTAGCCTCTATAGACTTCTAGAAGCTAGAGCGAATGCCTCCATCCCACGAGGGATGACAGGTCGTGGTTAACATTAATTCACGGCTGGCTGGCCAGAATATGGGAGGGCGTAAGGCCCGATATATAAAGGTAAAAGAAATCAACAACTCTTCCCATTACACTATTCGCCAAGCCTTATTCTATTAATTCCCTCAAAGGAAGCACGAAAATCACCATCAGGTACATTGCTGATTTGCTTCTAACTTCGATAAGCAGATCCCCTTATGATCTTTCATACAGGTGAGGAACCAAATCTCTCTCCGCTTAACGCTTGATTAAGAATTTAGGCCAAGTGGTAAGAAGAAGTATTTACCTTTCATCCATCGGGTACCAAGCCGGATGCTCTCCCTCCATGTGAAAGAGAAACTATGCTGTCGAGAGACGCGAGGAGGTTTCATTGGAAATCAAAGAACCTCTTCTACCTTTCGGAAGGCCCTACATGCTGGATCCGTACCACTCCGAACTTGGGAATCCTCCACATCTTCTACCGCTTCGCCTTGGTAGAAGATTTCGATCTCGGGCCTACTCCAAATTTGGTTGAGAGATCCGAGGTGAGGTCGATGATGCAGAGTGATGAGGAGGTGAGGAACTCTTCAGTAACTACTTGAGATGAAACCCGAGGTTAGAGAACTCTAAGCGGAGACTCCTCTAATCCCGCATCCATGTTTAAGCCAACCCTTTACGCAAGGCTTCGATGGTAGTTCACCGCTGATCCTCCCATCCGAGTTTTGAAACCCGAAGTTATGCCATCTCTTTCTATTAGCCTCTAGCAAATCGAGGTTCGCCATATCTCTCCAAGCGAAAGCACCTTTTGATACAACAACACCGTTGAAATGCGGTGAAGGTATCTACGGCACCCCTTTTGAGCGGCAAAGACTTTACTCCAAGAATGAAGAAGAGCGAGGAAGAAGCGGAGATTGAAGAAGAAGAAGAATTAGGTGAAAGGAAAGGTTGATTTGATGGTAAAGAAGAAGCTTGAACAAGTGCATACATGCTCGACAAAATGATAAACCTCATATTGCCTTAAAGTATAGGCATAGAGTTAACTACCATTAGTCATCTCGGTATAGGTAAACCCGATTTCGCTTAATTATTTACTAATGCACATTGCTTAGGGTAAAAAGTAGCTAAACGCTGCGGCGCAAGTACCTCCTCACACTTAGCACGCCAACTTGGCATGACCAATCAAATCCCGCCACGGTATCCCTTACGTCCCATAGCTTCTGGCGGCTTTGGCAGAACCTCCCAGAAAGCATGCTGCGACTCCATTTCAGATTACGATCCCATCCACGCGAGTATGCGCTTACACGGCCTCCCTACGCTGGCTTTTGGCCGATTGGTCTCCTCCATTTCTTTGTCCTGGCTCACGGATCTTTTGACTTTGTCAACTTCACCCTCCTCCTGAAGCTCGCCCTCCTTCCTAGTTGTCTCACCCTAATCGTGATTAATTACGCTAGTTTGATGGGTGAGGTGTATCATCCCGCTCTCTCTTTCTAGTGTGAAGTTTCCTAATGGTGTATATTTATTGAGATATTTATATTCATATTTATATTACTGTCATTTAAAAAGAAATTGAAGTTCTAAAATAATTTATATAAACAAAAAACAGTAAATTTTATTTACATATGAATCTATTAGACCAAACTATTGAATAAACATGCATGGTTGATATCTAATAGACTATACATTGTTTTGTATGGTATATACAAAAAACTTCTCCCATATAAAAATGAGAAAATTACTTATTAAAGTTATGGAAAATAGTTCCCAATACTGTTGATGGTGCCTTGAGATATATATGTTGATGATTCCGAGATACCATCAATGATATAAAAATTAAATAAAATAATATTGTGTATCCATATTTTGGTAATGGAAAAATATTCATATTTACTTTTAAATAGGTTTTGGTAAAAATGGAAGAATTACTAATACAATTTAGTAAAACATTCTAAACCTTGTGAGTCTGTAATGAAGTGAAAATAGCTCTTTTTTTCATATAATAGTTTTATTCGAATATAAAATAAACCATGGTGCATTAACAAAAATTTAAATAGATGCGGTCGAACCTATGACTTCCTCAGCCACACCAGTCTGACAAAAACTCACTAGTGCATTATCAATGCTTTTGAAGCATGACTTTGAGAGAACAAGAAGCAATCAATCAAAAGATACCATTGTATACAGTTGATCAACATTTGATGAAATACTGTAAATCAGAATCAGTACAATCAGAAACTGATTTTACATTATGATAACTTAAAATGTGTAGAATAAGCCTTACAAGAGCCACTCAAAACAAAATGTGTAGAATTCAACTTTGATTTGAGGCATGAAATTACATGGTACAAATAAATTGTCCGAAGATGTTCGGTGTAGGTAACCACAGTTTGGTATGATATGTAAGTTCATGCTGGTCTTCATCAGCAGAAGCTTCCTTGTTTCACTTTCAGAAAATCATTAAATATGACAGTCACACATATCATGACTCCTCTAAAATATCTTAATGACAGTAAAGCTTAATTACTGAATCAGAACCAGCAGTAAATAGCCATGGCTGCCTCGGATGGAACTTGCAGTCCAAAACTCCTGCAAGTTATAATTTTGTTAAAATATGAATGAGATCAACCAGTAAACTGCTATGGCAATCTATTATTGCATTTGGAAAAACTGTTTGGATTAGAACTATCAAGCATCTCATCTACACACAAACCTAATTTATTCGAGTATGTAGTCCAATACTCGTGAATGTGCTTATAGACTTTGGATCTAGATATCATAGGCACACAAAAGAATCTTTAGAAAAAACATAAACATAGAACGAACACAGAAAAACATAGCTTTTAGAAATCATATTCTTGTTTAAATGGTACTTGAAGATCACTAAGTAATGTTATATGAGGAAAAAAACAAAGACTTAGAACAAGCTGACCTTCAACCTTCAATTATTTTAGAAACTAGACAAAAAAAGATGCAACGCAAACACACACAAATTATAGGGGACACCTCATATTCTACTGATTGTGTGTGGGCAGATAATTAATACTTATCTACTTGATGTTCAATTTAAACTTTCCATTGACCTGCAGGTACTGGTTACATCCGTAGAAAATTTTCAGTCAATATATTGTTAAATATTAATTTTCATGCTAATTATGCAAGCTCTCGTAACTTGATATGCCATATTATTAGAACAAACCTTTCTAATAAAACCAGAAAGAATGAAAAGAACTGATAAATCCAATAGAACATCACTGACCTCTGCCATTTGAGCTTGTGTGGCCACGGAGAATTTCCAAGGGAACAATAAGAGGATTCTGGTTGAGATCTGAATAAACCATGCCATGGAACACATATATGCTGTGCAATCATCAGAGCATGAGGCAAAAAGGGTGGTAGGATCGATGAAAAAGCCACATTCAGAATATCCTTTGGATGAACCCTGCAGTCAGTTCAACCAGTTGAAATTAGGGAAGAAACAATTTAAATGCAAACTAAAAAACGCTTTTAAGAACACTAGTGAATTTCAGAGAGTGCTTCATACTTCTTGCTTATAGGCAAATACCATGTTCACCCATCTTCTGTCAGATTGGGGATTCATGTCTGAAAAACCTTAGAAACCTTATCTATTCATTCGGCCCAGTAAAAGCAATGTAAATGAATATCTGAAAGGAACTTAATGGCATTCCTTATTGACTTTGCAATAGTTTTCGCACTACTGCAAACATTAAACCACAGTTTTCAAGCATATTCCACAGCAGTACATTACTATGAACATACTAAAGCAAATTTTGGAAGTCAGTTCCTAGTGCTGCTGCCCAGTTGTCCAAATCTTGGGAGCAGACCATTACAAGTTTACAACTTACCATTCCTGGGAAAATAGAGGTATCCCTATCTTCTTGCTCGGCCAATTGATATATTAACAGTAAAGCATCTTGATAAAGCAAAATGTAATATGAAAATTGATAAATCCAAAAGTTATAACATACTTTAATGTTTTGTATGGTTGAGATGAGAGGTCCATATCAAACCAACACATCTTGCCCTCCTTGCTTCCCTGGTACAATCACGTTATCACCTACACAAAAGAGATTTCAGAATAACAACCACTATAACATCAAACAAATCCAAGTCACAATATCAATGCAAAATGGAGGATATATTAATTGGTTACCTCCTGGATGAATTGAAATGGAGGAGATCTCACGGACTCCTGCTTCAAGCTTCTTAATTAATTTTGTCTTTAGAAGATCATACACACGATGACATGTTTCTTTGTTGAAACAAAGAAAATGGAACGTGTAGGATGGAAGACAGCGGAAACTGGAAGTCCATGCAACTTCTTGAAAGGATTATGTGAGGATTTTTTGGATAACTGATGCAGCAGCACGGCCCTTGAATCACGTGCGGCTTAAGAAGTCAAGGTATTCAATACTTAACGGCAACAAGAACTTTTGCCACTAGAATCAAACAATCATATAGAAAATGTGACCAATGTTGTAGGGTTCACTTGTATCAGTGTATGTAGTGTACTACTGCAGTATGAAATTAATGCAAGCCAGCAAGAATTTCACACAAAACTCTTTTATTGCATAAAAATTGGACTGCCATGAGGATCTCTACATGTGGAATATAAAGTGCAATTTTTTGAATCCATTTTAAAAAAAAAGAACCATAATGAAAGTTATAAGCCAGTGAGAAAGAACATAACCCTACCTTGTCCACCCAATAAAATATGGTCATTTATTTATGCATTAGTAAAGTAGAAAATCGCAAGAGATTGACTATGATGATGATATATGTAGAACTAAAATCAAGGATATCACTTGGCACGACTGTAGTGAAATAATCTCCTTTCCTATGCCACTCAACAGTAGCCACTGCCTGCACAAAATAAGAAAAAGGAAAGAAGCTCAACAGCAGGAATTGAAGCTAAACATGGAAATCCTATGTATCAGATTGCAAATGTTGTGATAGTGTCTTTAGAGTTGAAAGCCTCCTCACATGGTACCTTAAAATGCTTCCAACCTGATCCCATCATGTTTTATTGTAAGGAACCCAACACACAGGTGTGCTATCAGCTGTTGAAACAAAAATTTGAGGTCAAACAATGATTACCAAGTCCAGAAAGTGAGAAGGATTGGAATCAACTTACAGGCATCATCTGTTATAACTGGTTCCTCAACATGGAGGAGTTCTTTGACCTTTAGTTGCTCCTCTTCATTGCCAAGTCCAGTGTTCAATAGAAGGACATCTCGACCCCTTCATTGAGATCTATGCATTGAGAATTATGTAGACAAATGTATACTGGAAGTTAACCAAAGAGCTTACAGAGAAATTGCTAAAATAGGAAGCTCAGGCAAAGGGTTCCACGCGACATGCTGAACAGCTTCGCCAACATTCCAGACTTTGAGACAGCGTCCAGTGTCAATCTCCCAAATACGCACTGTACCATCAGTTGAACCTTCAAAACATACACTTACCAATTAGAAATCCAAGAATACGTATGTTAAAAAATGAAAAGAGTACATGAAGCACCCATGGGAACAAGTTTTTTTTTTTTTTGGGACATAAGAGCCTAACTGGCTAGGCCAGCAGCTAATAAGAACCATGGGCGTGCGCGCTCCTGGGTTCGAATCCTTGCAGCTGCCCAGCAGGCGTGCACAGGCATTCGCCACAGAAGCGGCCCTCAGCGTAGCCTCGAACCCGCGACGGGGTGCGAGGCACGCGACCAGTAATACCACTCGGCCACTAGGGCTTCGGTAGCACCCATGGGAACAAGTTGCCAGAGAGATCTCTAAACAAACCAGATGCTATCCACTGCCCTGATATTTCAATTGAAATAGACTTCACCGGGCCAGTGTGGCCTCTATATTCAAGATAGCATGTTGTAGGATAAGGTTTCAAGTCTTTCCGATTGGGTAGCTTGGGCTTTAGAGTCTCAGGATCAATATTAAGCTGGAGAAAATCAAGGAACATTATTCGTCTGAGAGGATACTTTTTAAAGATTTCAACTTAAGACAAGATCAACAAAGTAAATATGGGAACAAATTGCCAACATGGTTTGAAGCATGTTTGGTAAGATGGTCAATGCCATGGTGTACAAATTTATTTAAATAAACTTCTACTTACGCCAAGCTTTTCTTTAGGTGTTCTAGGGCACAAATACAGGTCCAGACAGCGATCAAAACCTTCTTTGAGAGCATTCTCATATGCAGGTACACTTCTAAGAGACTCAAATCTGCTCAGAATAAACATAAATTAGATCTGAATGCTACGTTCAATTTCATTGAAGAGATCAAGCTGCGAGAAACACCGAAGAAGTAACAACGACCTTCTAGGAATAAATTTAGGACGGTCTTCTTCATACATCAGCTGGTAGGAATTGATTTCCTCTTGACTTGGAATATATTCGACAGATGGACTATATGATTCTTCATGTCCTGGGAGTTAAAGACGGCAGGTTTTTCAAATGTAAATGCAAGCTGGCTGCAATTAAGTAGAAGTCTAAAGCAATGGTACAACATTAAAAAAAAAAAAAAAAAATTAAAGAACAAAAGGGAACGCAAAATTCAGTACTAGGTTAGTTGGATATTAAACAGACTCTAGTCACTACAAATGAAGTACCTGGTAATTTTGGTTTTGGTGCAGGAATATAGCTTAGCCCATGTCTTTTGTTTTCTGCTAAGTTAGAATCATCATCCCATAATAAACGGAAGGGTGGCACATCCTCTAGTTTGTCAAACTTAATCCAGCCCTTGCGAATTGCTCTAACATATTGAAGAACCTATACCAAAATCATGGATCAAATATCATAATTAGAACAAACACCTCTTCAAGCGCCATCATCGGAGAGGGGAATTTAGAGTTAATACGCAAAGAGAATTCTTCCACAATTTTAGATTGGCTATAACACTAAGCCAGGCAACTAAAAATGGATCAAGCACAACATGTTGTGTTATGAAAAAAAGATTTTATATTGCAATCACGCCAAAGTAAAGCGGTCATCTATCCTGTTTCACAGTGAAATGAATACGTCTGTTTGTTGTTAGCACATCCTGAAAGACTTAACAGCTTTAAGTAGTTTAGACTGTAGGATTGACACTGTTTAAGAGGTCATGCAGGCGAAATTTACTTCCAACAAGAATAAAGTATCAATAAAGTAGAATCTCACAACTAAATTTGTGAAAAATGTTTTCAGTTAAAAACCTCAGTTAAATATAATGACCATATATCTTAATTGATTAAGGAAAAAAAAGAGCATAACACTCCAGATAAAATAAACCACTCCACAAATACCCTAGTTGAACTGCAAAAGATACATTGTCAAAAGATGAGCTGCTAAGATACCATAAACAGACAATCATCTCTTACAACAAAATCACACCAGAAGATGTTGGAGTACCTTCTTATGTTCCCACTTTGAAGGAATGATCGCCTCTTAGGCTCTGGCGCATTTGAGAGAGGGTGACCATTGTCTTCCCATACAAACCAATCAACATAGTCCTGAATAACAGCGATTTAGATATAACAAACTTTGGGAGGCCAGCAATGAAGAGGATGAAATATACAAACCGCACATGGATCAACTTCTGCATGAGGTGTCTTTCCTTTCAATATTCTACTTAATAATCCCATTTCCTCCTTTGTCAACTCTACTTCTTCATCATTATACTTATCATATATTTTTCTCCTAAGTTTACAACAAAAATAGAAAGCATAGCAAAATTAAAGAAAATATCCTTGTAAAAAAGTTATTTAATAAATGACATTTTACCACAGAACGGAAAAAGTTTGATCAAAATGACATCAATCATTTACGGGCTAATAACGCATGAGATGAAATGCAGCAAATTATGTCCAGTTTCTTTTCAGTAATTCTAATCACCTAATGGAGAAGAAAATAATATGAATTTTATAGGTAATATGATCGAACTCATTACATTGCTAAAATATGAAGAGACAAAAATAAAGGACTGAAGGAATAAACAAAAATTGTACTATATGGAACTCAACTCTTCAGATAAGTAATAAAAATAAAGTGAAAATAAAATAAACTTTTCAGAAGACAAAGCAAACAGTTAAGCCCAATAATTTGAAATGCATAAGCAATAAAGCTGTAGGAAGGCAAATGACACAATAGTGTCTGAAATTCCTCTTCCAAATATGTCCTAGAACTAAACAAAATGAAAATGTTGTTCCTTCATAGAGTTAGTTGGAGTAATTTTATAAGTGCTGAAAATACAGCTTTATTTGAGTATCATATATTAATAGAACACTGAAATCTGACAGATTGAAAAATATATATTGCCAACATCACACAAAGCATGGATATTCAAAATTAATCATAAAGTGATTAAAGTATCCTGGTTAATGAACGAGGATGAAAGTCTAAATTTAAAAACTTACAAACAAATACAATCTTAAAAAATCAAACTCACACAAAAATATTCACTTAAAAAAAATCTATTCTGATCCGTAAATGAAATAAAAGCAATATAGCAATAAGGGGGAAAGAACCTTGACTCACCAGCTCTTTGAATCATCAACCCCAGCTAGGAAGGAATCAATCCTATCCTATCCTTCCTGGTTTGCTTCTTGATCTTCCTCCCTGATATATCATAACCAATATGCTCCTCATCCTTATACCACTCCAAGGGAACATCTCGAAGTCAGTATTCCTTGGAGCTACCTAAAACCCATAAATTCAAGCTTTTATTAATAGTTCAATAAATGAATAAAAGACATGGCTAGATTCACAAAATCATTCAAGAAAATCACAAAATCTAAAACTAAAACTAAACTGGCAACCCACATTGCCAATTCAAAAGATAATCCCCACCTCATCCTCAGAAGAATCACTCTCTTCGGCAGCACCATGGTCCCCCTCGTCATCCTCTTTCCCAGACGATCCTTGCTGAAAAAAAAAAACCAACTTAAAAAAAATACATGAAACTTTATTTAGAAGAAGCTACAAATAATCGATGAATAAATACCTCGTCGTGTGACCCATCCAACGCATCATTCTGATCAAGATTTTCATCCTGATTGCTGGATTCGGCAAGGAAACCATTTTCAGCTGGTTGTTCATCTAGGGTTTCTCGCTCAGTTCGTTTCTAATCATGAACCAGGAGATCAAGATAACATTGAAAAAATCAAGAGAGATGACAGCACTAGTGGAGAATAGAATAGAATAGGATTACCGATTTTTCAGAAGTAGTTCATGATTTCACCATCGAAGATGAAACTTGGGACGAATTACGGCTAGAGCTTTGGAGGAGAAGTGCGGGTAGGGTTAAGAGGAGTGAGGTCGAGAATTAGGGCTTGGGGTTTGGAGTGACGAGCCGGATAGCACGTGCGAGAATAGGCTATTAACGGGTCAGAGTTGTACTATCGAAGTCGGATCTCTCAGGATATCTATCAGATATAAAAGACTAGAGAAAAAATTATATTTTTTAATTATGTTAAAAATACTTTCTTTGGAGTTCCTCACTTCCTATCAATTTTTTGAAATGAATAAAACTCTTGAGCTATTTTATCTTCAAAGATCTAATCAAACCAGTCTCATCTATTCAGATTACTCAATACTCTAAACTTTTATGCAATCCATTTCATAAAAGGTGAACCCAAGTCACATTAGTTGGAATTTCTATAAAAAAAATCTATAAATTAAAATACATAAAATCGTTAGCTATTTTTTTCCCAACAACTCAACATCATCAACTGAACATTTTGAACTTCCCATTCATTAAAATACAAAAAACCACATACCCAATCGATATCAAATGCAATCCAGAGCTAAAGCAAACTGAAAAAGACCTCGGATTAGTAAATTATCAAATCTACCAATTTATTTCACTTGTTTTTCCTAAATATTTAGCAATTAATCCATCACCATTTCTTGACCAATAAAAAAATCCAACACAACCAAGCTTTCAATTGAACATCCAAATATCAATAAATTCAACAAAAGCCACTTACGAACCCGATCAAATTCGCACCAAACGAATTCCACAAAACAAAAGAAAGTAAAGAACACAATCAAATCGAGACCAATACCTTCTGGAGCTGATCGTTCGTGATGGCATCCCTCTGCCTGGACCATATCCCACCCGATGACGAGCACGACGGCGGCGACCCTCGCGGCAACAGTCCCGGCATCTCCTCCCTCCCGTCTTTCAACACCACCAAGACAACCTCTCAGCTCTCAGCCTTCCAATCTCCGGATCCGATCTCAGATCCGATCGGCGGCGCGATCGATACCGACGGCGGCCGCGAGACCCGGGACCGTCGTATCGAGATCGAAGAGAGAGATCTGATCGCGATTCACGGCGATCGGTGAGGGTTTTAGCGAACGATGGCACGGCGGCGATGAGATTTGAGGGGAGAGAGAGAGAGAGAGAGGAGAGCGATATCGACGGGTTAATTACATAAATCCTCAAGTTTGGGTCCATCCCACTTTCGTCCCTCAACTTAATTTTATAACAAAATCGTCCCTCAACTTTTAAAACGTAACAAAAATGTACCCCTCGAGTCGATCACGGCTTTCCAAAGCCGACAGCGGTGGTCACCATGCCACCTCAAGTACAGTATTAATGGCAGAAATTTCACTAAATTTCATGTAATTACCACTCAACTTTTACGCCTTTTACACCTGATAAATTCCTTTAACTTTGGGTTGTTTACGAAAAGGCCCTCATCTTTATATAAGTTTAAAAAGATGCAGCTTAATACATTCCACTAAAAATAATGAAGCTAGCTTAACACATTTACCTAATTTTAAACACATACAAATCCTTCTTATCATGATTTGGCTTAAAATATTTACAACAACCTTGAAAATTCACATTACACCAATTCAAATTACATTGCACCAATTCACATTAATCCAAATTAATCCAAATTCACATCTCACATAAATTGTAAACTGAAATTGAAAGTATTACAAGTCAATGAAAAATGCATATAACTTAATCCTTTTGCACATTACAATGAAATTTCACATTATAAGTCAATGAAAATTCATATAACTTAATCCTTCTCGACAGGGTATACAAAATGTAAATTTCAGACGTAACTGTTCAAACAAATTCTTGCTTGCCCTACACAAAATGACTTCACTACTTCATACAAATTCTTCTAAATTTTCTTTGAACCCAACATAAACCTGCAAACAAAGCTGAAACTGTTTGCCCTGCTGCAGAACAAAAAATATAAATAGACTATGCTTCAGAACTCTGTTAAATGCCCTGGTTGCACTGCTTATTCTCCTTGCCCTGGTTGCCCTGTTTGTTCTCCTTGCCCTGCTTGCCCTGCTTGCCCTGCTTGTTCTCCTTGCCCCTCAGAATGCCCTCATTGTGTCCTCGTTGGAGCCTCAAAAATTAAAACACCAAAGGTAGTTGTCGAACAAGATTTTTTCCACATAAAACCATAACAATGTAAGACTTACATCATTCATGTGGGGCAATTGATGATTCCCCAACTCTTGCCTCTCTTGTTTTGACATCCCCTTTTATTGTGGCCTATCCATCGCCTACATGTAGAACATGCTGTCATCTTGACCCTTCCATGTTTGGTGACCTCGCCTTTGCCGCAGTACTCGCAAAGAATCTCAAGTTTTTCACTCTCCTTCCTCCTAGCAAATGTTTTCCTTCCTTTTTTCTTCTCCAATGGCTCTGGGGGAATGATAAGGACTGGTTCTTGTGGATGAGGCCACTTGTCCATCCCATCTATTGGCTGGATAATATGCCCATACACCTTGGCATATGTCCTTACATAATAACATTCATCAACATAATTTTCTGGGACCTCATTGTTCCCTTATATGCATGCAATGGCATGCATACATGGGATCCCAGTGAGGTCCCATCTTCTGTATGTGCAGGTCCTCTCAATCATATCAACAACACATTGTGTTCCACATCCCCTAACTTGCACCTTGGGGCCTCCTGAGAACACAGGTTCCCATAATATTGCAAATTCTTTTGATTTATCCAAATTTCTTCTCAATTTTAGGCACAAATGTACCCTCCCTTCCTCCTCGTGATTTCTTCTTTCTTTTTCCATAACCTTTTCATGAGTTTCTTTCTTTTAATTTCCTACATAGTGATAACAGGCTTCGTTCTAGCATCAAGAACATATTTGTTAAAACACAAAGGTTGTTCAGCAACATGTCGCACTTAGCATGTGTCCTGAATGCAGATCTACACCAATTCTCACATAGCCTTTCCCTAATCCACTTTTCTCATCCAAGTAAAATTGCATTTTCTCAGCATAATTGGCTCTAGCAATATTCCATAACAGATCCCTCAGTCCCTTCCCTTTGAACTTCTCCCTGAAATTTTGATATAAGTGTCTTACACACATCCTCCGTTTCCGAAGTTGGGGAATAAATCCCTTATAGTGTTCAATGTACTCGCAAGAAAACACATGGCATGTTCAGTAAGCATAGATATCCAAATCTGTGAGTTGTCAAAAAGATTTAAAGGTTTGCATTTACCTTTTGCCTATCACTCATGAAGGTCCACTGTGAGTTGTCATAAATATCCAAATCTGTGAGAAAGTTAAGCATAAACCATCTCCAATTATCAGTGTTCTCTTTGTCCACAACAGCCCAAGTAATGGGGAATATACAGTCATTGGGATCAATTCCCACAGCAGACAGCAGCACACCTCCATATGCTCCTTTAAGCCAAGCACCATCCAAGCATATTAATGGCCTACAACCACATAAAAAAGCATCCTTCAATGGTTTCAAGCATATATAAATTCCCATCCATCTTCCCCCTTCCCATTTAAAATTGATAGTGCTGCCTATGTTTGTCCTCAACAATTCTGCCCTGTATCTGTACAAATTCCTGTACTGCTGAGCTGCATCACCATAAATTGTTTTCAAAGCCAAATCTTTGGCTCTCCATGCTTTCATCTTCGTGATTGTGTAACCTAAATCCTCCTTTACAGAGTGTATGAGTCCCTCAATGGTCCATATTGGACAGCTTCTAAACTTCTCCAAATATAAAGTGACCAACCTCTTATAAGTCAAGTGATAGTTCTTATGCACCATGCCACAAGTATAAAAATTCAAATTACATGTCTTAATCATCCATGTGGGATTGTTTTTCTCCTTCATAAACTGTGGAGAGGCATGAATCCTGAATCCACATTTGGAGAAGCATTCAACAATAACTCTCCTATTGTCATTCTTCACAAACTTTATTTCAAATCTATGTTTTATACTATGAGTCTTAACAACATTCTTGAAGTCCTCTCTATTTCTAAATAACATCCCAACCTTCAACAAAGGATCAGTTATATCCCTTTCACTCTGAAACTCTGGATGCCTCAACTTTCTAGGTCTTTCAACACCACTTCCTGAATCACTCCAACCTGCCTAACTCATTAGAAGGAAGATAATCAATCATCACCACCGATTCACGCATCGCAGTCCTCCAAGATCAGCAGTCCTAGAAGCATTGGGTTGAGAAGGTCCTCCAAGATCGCTAGTCCTTTCAAAGAAATGCCCGCCTTGTTCAATATTCCTCCAAGATCTTCATCCATATCAACTAATTCATTATCGAGTCATGAAAATCAGTGGAATTCAAAATCACGAGATTTACAATTCATGGGATTGTGCACCCACATTTTCTCCCCGCCATCCACATTTCCACCCCCGCCCCCGCCATCCAAATTTTCCCCTACCCCCTCGCCATCTAAATTTGGCCCTCGCTCCCGCCATCCAAATTTGCCTCCTGCCACCCGCCTCCCCTTATTTCGTGGCATAATTGTTCCGCTTCACCCATATATTCCCCGCCGGACATAAGTTCCCCGCCGGACATTCTCTCGATTAGTAATGTCAAGAATATCAATAATAATAGCGTACCTATACCAAAGAATATCATCATTGTCCCCATGGGGTATGCCCTGCTCAGAAACAATACATTGATCATCCACATTAGCCAATTTGCTCCCCCCATCCCCTCGCCTCCTCGCCTCCTCGCCTCCCGCACAATTATTTCATCACCTATATTTCCCCGCCTCCCGCATAATATATTCACCTCTTTCATTGATACCTTTGATTTACTCTTTCTCTTAGGCTCGTGCTCACCGCACTCCAAAATTTCATTTTCTTTTCAATTTCTTCTATCACAAATGTAAGACTTTGGCGCTTTGAGTTTGAGAATGGGTATTCTTTTCAAGAACAGAATTGTCAAATGTCAAGTATATACATCTATCTCACCATGGTAGGACCTAAACACACATATCCAACATATCATCATCATTGTCTAATCTCTTAAGTCCACTATAAAATTCTTCAACAGCAACCTTCCACTTATACTGAATAAGTCCCTCAACTTCAAGTTCTTGCAATTTCATATCTAGAACTATCAATGACATGGTATCATAATGAACCTCCATGACCTCTACTTCTCCATTAAAATAACCCCACTCCCCCATATCACCATTATAGTGCAAATTCAGTTTAAATGGATGCTTGGGCTCCTCATACTCTGTGATGGTAGAATTTGAAAATTAGGGAAGTATTACAGAATTAACCCTAAACGATGAGCAAAATCCAAATCTTTAGCCGTAAACAGAAATTAATTAATTAAACCTACGTAATAACTCCCTAAACATCAACCAAGAATCTAAATTGCTGGTAGATTTCACCTCAAGTCCTTGACCTGGGAAAAAATGTAAAATTGAGGGACCATAGGGCTGAGGGACCTGAGGGTAGGGACCAAAATAACGGACCTTTTGGCGTTTTCCCTTTCTTTGCTGATGAACATTCCCTCTTCTTCTTCACCATCGTCGTCGGAAAACCCTATACCAGTGGAGAAGCTACGAGAGGCAACACAGCGAAGCAATCGGCGAGGCGGCGAGGCGCGGCAAGTCGAGGCGGCAGTGAACTGAACGACGCGAAGCGAAGCGCGACAAGAGAAGACGATCACTACGCAGCGACAAGTCCGGCGAGGTGAAGGTGCGCAGTGGTTTTTGAGAACGAAAAGACGCGCGCGTTCTCGAGGGGGAAAAGCCACTTGAGTGACTCAGCAGAGTGACTTGGGTGACTCATTGAAAGCATGATCGGGTACGCGACCGCCACGCCGATATTTATATAACTCAAGAACCGCCCGGACTGTTTTGTTACGTTTTGAAAGTTGAGGGACGATTTTGTTACAAAATTAAGTTGAGGGACGAAAGTGGGATGGGCCCAAAGTTGAGGGACCATTTGTGTAATTAACCCCGATATCGAGTAGGGGGGGGGGGTGGGGGCAAATGCAATGGTTAAAAGAGGCAAGTTAAGAAATTAAATTGATGAGGGTTAACCACTGTAAAAGGGGGTCAGGTTGGGCTGGGTCTAGTTGACCAGGTGATTCGGTTCAAACGAACTGGAGGTTCCTTGTTGGTTAGGTCTAATCAAATTGGAAATTGACTAAATGAAAATAAGATGATTTGATCAAGTGGTTAGGTTGGGCCAACTAGTTAACCATCTTGCATTGGGCTCGGGCCTGTTCTTTAGTCAAATTGATCTAATCAAATCAAGTAAAAAGGGGGGTGCTTAATTCAGTAAGCTGATTGGGTCGAATTGATTTAGGTTAGATTAAGTTTGATCAATGAATCAACTAACTTTGAGTTGGGCCTCGCTTTTTAAAACCAACTGTTGATCGTGAGGCCGACAACAAAGGAAAGGATGTGGAGGTTTAGTGAGACAAGGCGTAGCGTGGCCATTCCGAACTCAAACCGGAACCTAACCGAACGAACTGAACCGAAAAACCGTATCGAAATCGAAAAATCAGAATCGCCTGAAACCGGAACCTGAACCTTCATACAAGGTTCGGTTCAGGTTCCAAAATTTCAAAACCTTTAAAGTTCAAAATTTCAAATATTGTATTTGTACCATTATTCAAAGTTCAAAATTTGAATCTTGTGACTTGTGTGTGACTGTTCACTGCATTACTGCAGATAGTCAGAGACAGAGTCGAAATCTCAGTCGGTCAGTGACGTGACTTAAGTTGAAATAATATTTTTTATTTTTTTATTTTTTAAAACCCCGAACAATTGTGAGTCTGTGATTGTTGTATATGTGGTAATGTGTGTCACGTGTTTCATACATTATGTGACACATAATGGTCATAATGGTCATACATTATGTGACCATTGATTTTTCATTTGAATTTTTTTTAATTTTTAAAAACTCACATTTTTGTATTATAAATTGCTCCCTTTAAGTCTTCATCTCCAATTCCTCATTCTCTCAATGTCTAATTCTCACAACAATCCAAGCAGCCTTCCTCCTAATGATTAAAGTCAAAACAAGCAATTAGCCAATTAGAAAATGTGGGGAAATGTGTATAATAAAAATAAAAGAACTACGGGCTTTGATTCTTCTATACCCCGAGAGGATACGTGAGGCAACTTAATATAAATAAGTTCAAGCTCCTTTATTTTTTTCTCATATCGCATTACTTGTATTTTTTTACAAATTATTATATTGAATTTATACTTTTATTTTTTATATAAAATATTGTATTGAATTAATTCTTGCATTTTGTAAAAAAAAAATATATACTTTTTTTTCCCACTTATAACATGATTCATGTTCATTTTTAATTTAAAATATTAGATTATTTGATTTAACAAAAAACTAAAATTAAAAAAAAAAAAAACCCGAACCGTATGAACCGTCAAACCGGAACTGCTTGAACTCCAAAACCGAATCGAATCGAACTGAACCGAATCGCCAAGAACCTTGTCCAGGCGGTTGGGTTCCGGTTTAAGATTTCATTGAACCGGAACTGGCGGTTCCTGAACCGTGGCCACGTCTAGGCGCAGGAAGAGGTGGATTTCGACCGTTGATGCAATGATAATGGGTGACGTGGATGGTCAAGATGTTGATGAGGAAAATAAAGGAAAAATTTGATTGTTATCCTCATTAGGTCCAGATGAGCGAAGAGGGGAGCGAGAAGCAACAGAGGATTCGCTTGCCCTAGTTCCCTTGGAGAGGTCCTCACACCAGGTACTAGTGAAGACCATTACTATTACAAGCTTCCTGGAAGGGACGACTGAAGAGGGTCAGAGGAAGGGCGAGACAATGGAAATAGAGGAACCTCTTGATCCTGGTGAAGGAATGGAGCTTGAAGAGAATCAATGTCTGAGAACAGAGATTATTGGTAAGAGAGCTGACAGGTGCCATCATACCCTGAAGAAAGGGCGTATTGATCAGAGAGAGCCACAACAAAATCAAATTGTTTGATTATGATAGTTCTCCAATGGAATTGTAGAGGAGCCTCGGGCAGGGATACGATGGATAGACTTCTTTGGAAAGAGAGGAAGAGAGAAATAAACCGAGATTTAGAGAGAAAAAATGAGAATAAATAGAGACTCGGAAAGAGAGAGAACAAGGGATAGAGAGAAGATATGAAAAACAAGAGAGAACATGGGGTAGAGAGAGAAGAGAACATGGGGTAACAGGGGCAAGAGAGAGAGTTATAGAGAGACAAAGGCTCTGAGAGAGAAGCAAAAATTAAATCGGATTAGAGAGAGAAAAAAAAGAAGAAAATCTGATTTAGAGAGAGAGAACATGGGATAGAGATGGGATAGAGAGAAAAGAGAGAAAAGAGAGAAAAACAAGGTCTTTTTCTATAAAAAGTAACTCTATTTGTGTAAGAATGGACTGAAAAATAAGTCTTTGAAAAAGGAGGGACTATATAGGGATACCAAAAGTTATGGGGACTATATATGGATTTCAAAAATTTACACTGACTATATGCTACTTAACTCTATTAGTAAACTACTAACGAATCTCGGATGTAAATAGATATATACAAGCAAATGACCCTCACAATATTCGGGTTGTTTTATTCAATTTTTCAATTTTTTTATATTCACATATTTAATAATTTAAATATTATAAAAATTAGATTTTTTTTAATCAATTTTTTTTAATTTTACTTTTTTTAACCAATTTTCCAAATGATTAATGATTTAAAATATAATTTTTTTCTCAATTAAAAACTTAGTTCTTTAAAATTTAAATTATTAACAAATTTAAATTCCAAAAAAATAATTTAGAATGAAATAGCAAATGCCTTCACATTGTTCGAGTTGGTTAAAAATATTAGATATATATACCCGAATAACCAGTGTCCCTTCCGTGAAGCGCGGTGTGAATCTCCTCCCAGGAGGGCCCCATCAGTATTTTCGAACCTAAAGGCTCCGGAGTATAATCCAGCCTAATGATAGCCGGGTGATACCACAAGAACCTCCATCTCCACCTTTTCTTCTCTCTCCGCTTCTCATTCTCTCATGTTCTCCTCTATTTCGCTCGCATTTTTAGGGTTTTGGGAATCACATTTGAGCGTGTTGTTACCATCAAGGGCTCTTGGGATGGGGGACCTCGCCGACCCTCCTCGGTTCTATTCTGGGGTCAGCTTCGACGGATTGGGCCTTGGCTTTCGTCCCCCAACCGGGGTTTGAGTTCTCTGGGGGAATGCTGGCTGCCGATGTGACCTTTCTTGAGGTTAGATTGATCTTTCTGGTTTGCATTTTTTGTTTCTTATCATTTGATTTGTAGATGATGCTTGGAGTGAGAGAAATTTGGAGTTGGATTATTGAGAAAAAATTCTTTTTTTTTCATTCTAGCTGGAAGTTTAAGTCTCTTTATTACGGTGAAGCATTTAATTTATTTTGTTTATGTTGGTGCTTTTGAGTATCTGATGTAGAACTTATTAGATTCTGCGATTAGTTAAACTTTGGTTGTAGATTTGTTATTGAAGCTATAGAATGATGCTTAGACCGTTGGTGTTTATTTCATAGTTTTTTGTATTCAAATGGGCATTCGTGATGGACTGTTTATCTGTGGGTTTAGAACTTCTAATTGTAATTGTATTGGTATGCAAGATTGGAAGAAGTTTAGAAGTTGATCTTTTTGTAGAAAGTTGTAACCTTTAGGTGCTATTTCAATTTTAGCTGCTTGATCTTGATATTCGAGGCCTATTTTTTATTATAAATTTTGTTGTCTATGAGACTGGGCTTCTGGATGGAATGTGGTTGTTCTCATGCGATAATTTGTCTTCTGTGAGGCTGGGCTTCTGGAAGGAATGTGGTTGTCGTCATGCGATAATTATGTTGGTCATTCTAGAAATGCTTGATATGCTTTACTTCGAATGACCCAATATTGGTTAATCTGTTACCTTTCAGTTGAGGTGGCGCCTTTCAATTTTTTTCCAATTTGTCACCGAAAGCTCTGTGATGGTGAAGTTGATATCTCCTTGAAGTCATTGTGTTTATCCTCTTAATCATAGGAGAAAAACAGGATGTTTTTTCCGCTTATTGTTGTATGTTGTTTTGTTCTCTATCTTTTTATTTTTAATCTTTGTAGCAAGGCAAAATTGGATGATTTCTTACATTATGCAATATAGGCGCCTTTGATCATGCAATTACTCATATCTACACCAATCACCGGTAGCTCAATTGACAAAATTACAACCTATCTTGGAATAAAATTCATACAGTGCTTGCTTTGGGGCGTGTTTCTACATTCTTGAGGAGATAGTTGTTGTTCCGTGGTTCCTTTGGGCCATCATGTTATCGATGATAGCTAATAGCATGCATCAATTTGTTCTTCGGTGATGCCCTTGATCACTCTCTCACAAGCATCTGGCCGTAACATTTGCTCTTGTGCCAATTATTGCTTTTTGGGTCTTGTCTCAGATTTATCGCTCAATCTACTTCCAATTATGGATAATGAAGAAGAGATTTTCTCCGCCTAAGCTACTTTAATGGGCCCTGGTTCACTCGCATTGCACTAATCCTAGTTGCAATCTGGTGGGGTTGTGGGGAAATTAAGTAGACTAACTTTTGCCGAAAAGGGGATGGAATTCTCTTCCATAGTATAAGATTACAAAAGGAAATTTGCAAGCTTTACATCATCTCAAATCTAGGGTTTCTTTGAGCCATGCATGTTCCTCATGCTTATGCTCCTCGCTACATGCCTCATTGCGTAAGCGGGAATCGGCACTCTGAGCCCCTGTGGAAATGTAAAGACAGCCGGCTTATGTGCTTCTCGCTTCTCTTCCGCCTTCATCATGCAACTTATCATCATTCTATTTGGCCCCAAGTTTGTAGACCAGAAGAGTGACCTGAAAACATTCGTGGCAAAGTTTGTCATAAGCAGCTCCATGATCCAACAAGTCAGTGTATGCACCTATCCATTGGGAAGCACCATGATCCTTGGGCTTTTTTATACCATTCTTGTGTTCTACATCAGTTGTGTTGGAGCCAAGGTGGTATCACTGGTGATTAACAAAGGGCTGAGGCGAAGGGTATACTTTTGCTAATAGTATCGGGCCTTATTTCTTCTTCCCACTGTGGTACTTCTTCTTGCATCCTTCCGTTTCTCCCCCCAAAGGGACATCTGTTCTTTGAGGCCTTGGTCTTTGTGTCCTTTTTCTCTATGTTGCTGTGTGTCATGATTGGAATTTCTATTCTAGTCTACTTCCCTATTGCTGATTCATTGGCATTGGGAGACCTCGGACACATAGCGATGGAAGACATGCCATACGATGACTACTTCAGGGATGGTGTTTCACTTGTCACCCAACAAAGCCACCAAGTAACGTGGAGGAACCCAGATTCATTAGCAAAGCATGTTTCCATATCCTTCCATCCTGTGCTAAAGAATGAGCACTTGGCATCAGGCAGTGAAGCTTTTAACTTGGCCCCTTCCAAATAGCCCTTTCATTGTGATTCCCTCATTGTAAAATCCAAGGATTTTACTCGATTAGTTTTCCTAGTTTTCTTAATTATTTTGGGTTAATTAATAAAACTCCTCAAAGCTGAATTTTTATTTGAATTGAATTTTTATTTGAAGTAATATGAGGATTAAATATATATATATATATAAGAGGAAGTAATGATATATCAAAGCTAAAGCTCAAAGAACGAGAAGATTTAATAATAATAATTAATAAAATATTTGATATTACATCAGGCAACAGAAGGTGTTAATCAATTTCAAAACGCTGCGTGGAAACAGTAGTGAAATGATATGAAATATAATAAAAAAAAAAGAGAAACACAAATGGATTAACGCGTCTTCTCTCATCCATGCACGAGGATTTAAAATGGACGGCTGTTGTCGCGTTTGGAGAAAAATAAAAACGGGGAGGCGGTGCTCATCACCGTTGAGCAGCGCGCGACGCCCGTCCGAGTTACGCGGGCAGTTTCTGAAACCACCGTCACCACGATGAGGGTGATCCCTTCTTATACGTTGGAAGTCGCCAAGCATTTTAAAGGACGAAGAACTCTCAAGAAAGTTCCACACCATCGATCGTGGGCGAGAGAAGCACGAGTTGGGATTTTAGAGGAGTGCACAGCCATCCCTGAACCTGAGAACTTCGCTGACGACGGACTGCCAAGCGTTGTGGGAAGCCTGCATTCAGGTGAGCAACCCCATCCCTGTTGCTAGTTGACAATGTTAATGGTTTTTCTTTGAAACTATGAACTCATGCATGATGGAAAAGGTGTTGGTAGTGAGTATAAGGGGTAGAGTCTCTCTGTTAATTGATAATGGGGCTGATGCATGCTGTGGTTAGGGTGAATCTTAGAGTTTATTTGATAAACCTGTGGAGCTGTCCTGAACCATGTATAGAGGATTCTGAAGAATCTGATTAAAGTTACATTCATATGTGGGTTTAGAAGTTATGAAGGGATTGGTTGGACACCATTAATATAGTGCTGGAGTTGGTGTTGAAAAGGTGTTGTTCTTTATGATTTTATGTGCTAGTTACTGTTGTTTGAAGAGTTTTTGATCCTTAGTTCTGTGTGTATGATCAGCAGACATGAATTTTTTAAATCTATTGGTATGATTGAATGAGGTTGGTCTTTTTTTGCTAATGGTTCAAAAGTTTGGCAGAGGTGCTGCTGGGTTGTTACAGGATTTTTGAAGATCTGGGAAAGGATAAGAGTGTGGATGTTCCATAAAGGATTCATGTGTAGATTAGTGGCATTGGTATTTGGCTTTGGTGAAATTCAGATGAGTGGATGATACCTTGGTCTGATGTTTTAGTTATAGAGGAAGTTGAAAGATCTGCAGGGTAATTATTTAGTATGAGAGATCTCACGGACAGGAGTGCATGATAATGGAAGTCTGATTCGTTGAGAGGATGTTCAGGCCTCTTGTGTGAATGAATTTGTGGAGGATTCAGAGTGTGAAGTAGTTTAAATAGTGGTGCTGACTGAGATTAAAGGCTAGGTGGTGGTTTGGTTTGACTTTTATGATAATTAATAGAGTCTGATTTTCAGGAATTAAAGTCTCCTGCACTGCTCGCACTCGTGATGTAATAGAGTTTGATTTCATGGTTTGGTCTTTGTTCATATTACAAAAATTTGGGCTTCTATAGGGGTATGAATGAGTGGGTGCTAGCTTAGTCTAGTTGGTTGTTGAGTTGGGTTTGGATTAGATCTTTGATGAGGTTTTGGTGAATAATTGTCTTGGCTGTCAAATTGGTTTGATTTCCAAGAGATGCTAATAGTTCATAAGTCTGATTGGTGGTTACCAATGAAGTATTGAGTTGGAATTGATCAAGTGTATAAGTGGATTTGGGCTAATTTATTAAGTTAAGCTAATTAATTCACTTATTTAGTTATTTATTTATTTCTTTTAAAAGCTCCAAACTAGGTCAATTTAGAAATAAATTGGTGAGATGAATTAATTAAGTGAATTAGATTTAATTAAAGAGTGAATAATCATTTGGATGAATAATTCATCTTAAGTCCAAGTTGACTTGGTCAAATCGAGTTTAGTGAGGTTTAAGAGTTGTATTGAAAATGGGTTGGGCCTATTTAGTTAGGCATGCTTTGTAACCATAATTCTTCCTAAATACACGTGCACCTATTGAGTAGACTTATAATTATCAGATATCGACGTGGATGCGTCGGGAAGAAGTTCCGTGGAACACCGTGACTTTCATGAAGTTTAGGTAAGTGCCTTTGCCTCGTTTCCCACCCTGTTTCGGGTTTTTCTTGGATTTGATTTTGTTTATAATTATTGATATCATACTTGCTTATAAGTTGGATACATGCATGTCTTTTCATGATTTGATTGGACTATGGTGCATGTATATTTATTTTTGGGATGTTGGCATCCCTAGCTTTTGTTTGTTTTCCGCCCGGATTCATTGGAGCAGGTGAGCCCGATTTTGAGAGAGCTGGGATGGGACACTCGACGCTCCAAAGACTCTCGCCGTAAGGACGATATACTGCTGTCCCCGCCACCAATGGGGTCGATCACCGACTATGTCTATACGAGAGAGGCGGCGCTACCGCTGGGCGCATGATTTATCTACCCAAATGCAGGCTGTGGGATAGTACTGACCGGGGGATCGTCTTTAGAGGAACACAGATAGAATAGGGGTTTTACAGTTGTCTTTGCCTTTGTGGTAGACCCCTAGGATTCCAGGATACGGGACGGTGGTCCCACTGTTTGTTGACTTCATTTGTGATATGTCTGTTCATATCTTACTTTTGTGTTCCTTGCAGGGTGCTTACTGAGCTTTCCTTCGAAAGCTCACCCTTTGTTTTTCCCTCCTTTTCAGGTCCTCAGGAGCACGAGGCGTGCTTTGAGGGTTAGTACGTGGGACGGGCTTAACGAGGTTTAGGACCTCTTCTAGTTCGTTATTTATTGATGAGTGAGGCTTTGTAGGACATCTTTTCCCGACATATGTAGGGCATGTGTACCCAGACTTGATTATTTTGCGACTTTGATTTTATTTTGGTTTATTATGGATTTGTTTTTGTTATCTGCTCATATTACTTAGGCCTTGTATCCGAGCGGGGCTCGTCTCCATTCGGGTACGGCCGGTCTGTTGACGTGCCCGAGGTCCCGGGATCCGGGTCGGGGCGTTACACTCATCTCCTTCCCAATCCCATGTCAACCTCCTTATGGATGAAGTGAAAATTTTCCAATACTAAGTGAAGTCTTACAATTTCTTTTGCATAATATTTCTCGCAATGTCCTGAATGATCTTAGTTTTGTCATAAGGTTAATGTAAAGGGTTTAAAAGTAGTCTCCATTCTACCAAATGCTTGCTATGTCTTTCATGTGGTTGAAGCTTTTGCAAGAACAGTAGTTACTGGCAGCAACAGAGGTTGAAAAGCTTCCTGCTGCCGCACGAGCTGAGCTGTGGCCATGCTTTGCTTTATTGGATGCTTTAATGCCTCTTGTATGCATCCAATCAATGAACATGGGTTGCCAGTTTGACAGATGGCCCAAGTGACCCATATACTATCTTTGAGGCTTTTGAGTTTGCTGGATGCACAAGTATTCATTTTGTGATAAATTTATGAAATCGAAATTTTTCATGACTGCCTCTGCCTGCCTGCCTGAACCAAATAGTGAAAGTATCAATTCACTTTATATATATATATATATATATATATATATGGGCAAGAAGTGCCTCCCAAGGGGATCAAAGAAGGATGTATATAATTGCGAACACCGAGGGCTCATATGCATTGTGCCCTCATCTTATGCAAGTGAGAGCTTGAATTCGAGACCACCCGTTTTATGCAAAGGATTTGTACCGCTGGATACATTCACTTGTCAATTAGACACTTTTTACAATCAAATTCTCACATCCAAATTGATCCTGTAAAAGATACAATGGAATGCATTCTCTACCTTGTGGTTGATTTGGCACAATATTCAGAATAATTATATAAAATATAAAATATAAATTTCTTGCTAAAAGTAAATGATTGCTGATTACTTAGCAATCACTCATAATTAAGTCATAATTTAATAAAATAGTTATTTGTACACATAATGATGGAGTTTTATGTGTTAATTATTGTTAGGTAATGCAAAATTATATGCTCGTTATTTTATTATTTTGAATTAATTTAATTTGAGCATTTCGAAAATGGGCTTAGATTCTAATGAGTCAGACGTAAATCGTGACCGTCGACTCAGGAGCATTTTTATCGGGTATGGATCATGTCTTATCGGAGGCGACCCGAAACGGACTCGGGTCGGATCCTGCCACAACCCTACCCGCTTCGGAAAGCTATGCAACGGAGTTGGAGAAGGTCATGTCAGGAGCATTCACGTCTCCAAAGCTCTAATGGATCCGTCGAACCTCTCCGCGCTCCCCGAGGATGCCATCGATGAAGAGCCACAGAGTCTCCCCTCAGCCTTCTTGCCGGAGTCGATCCCTCCCCGACCTGCCTCTCAGTAAGCTCTTACCTACTTCTCTTCGCCCCATTTCTTCTTTGAATCGTCTGGACTGATTCCCGTGATCGATCAGCTGCTTGTGTTATGATTCTTGGTTTTCTATACTGTTTTCTGATTGGAATCAAGCAGGGTGATCTTGAGTGGGAGAGTTAAATATTCAGCTGTTAATTTTGCGGGAAAATGCCCTTCGTTTGATGGTTGAATTGTGGATGATTTCTTTACCTCAAACACGTTGAGTTTATTGTGAAAGTTTTGGAAGAAGCCGCCTCTTTTAGTGAAGTTTAGGAAAAGAGTTTGATTTTCTTTGGTGTTTAAAGATCTGAAGGTGTTTTCTCAGTCAAACGAAAAATATCTCTCTTTCGGAGGTGCTTTCTTATAGCTCAATGAATTGCAAATTTTTGGAAGAGAAGTGTTCATATGTTTGTTTATTCTAAGGGATAGGAAAACTAGTGAGTTATTTGAGGAATTAATGGACCGTGGTACACGTTTCACACTTCTTATATGCCTTTTTTTTCCGGATTTATTTGCATCAAAAGCCAAGTTGAACTGGAAAATTTGAAACATTCAAGCCTCATGAAAGTTGATGGCTATGCATTTTGTCATCACTAAGAATGCGACATCCATACTTATCCAGGATTCCATAAAGTTTTGTGGTTGTGACACTAGATGTGGTTACTGGTTGAGAAATTTGGATGGTGTGATGATCAAGAGAAACTCAGCATGAAAGCTGATGGCTTTGCACAACTCGCATTGCATAGCTAGTCTAGTAAACACATACTTTGAAATCATCCTGGTTGAAAATATACTAGCTGAAGCAAAATGCATTTTAAAGGCATCAAATGCACATTAGTTGTACTAGTTAGTTTACATCAGTTTCTGCATCTGTGCATCCCATCCCTTGTTTGTGGCAGTACTTATAATTATATCTTGAATATAAATGAAGTAAAACTTCATTTGTGGAAGGAGCTAGTGAGTTGATGCATTCACGGAATTGAGAATTCTTATTGGTGTATATAAGAATGGTTTTTATGATTCTATGTAGGTTATTAGCTTCCTTTCTTAATGTAGATGATATTTTTAATAAGGGAAAATATCTAGACCATTAGGCCCTACCAACGGTAAAGTTGTTGCCGTGTGACCTAGAGGTCACGGCTTCGAGTCGTAGAAAAAATCTCTTGCAAAAAAAGGCAGGGTATGGTCACGTACAATAGACCTAAGTGGTCCGATTCTTCCCCGGACCCCACGTATAGCAGGAGCTTTGTAGCACCTGGCTGCCCTATTAGGCCCTAGCTCATGAAAACCTTTTTACACATAGAAGGGTTGGTTGTATGTTCAGCATATAAAGACAATTCCTCATTCTCTAGCATACGTGCAGGACTTCTCTTCAAAAGTATTCCCCATTAGAATGGTCATCCTTTTTTGACAAAGAAGAAGATGTTGCAATTCCTGGTTCAAATGATGTGAGTGGTTGGTTTTTCTATCACTTCCATGATCATAAAAGAAGAGGAAAGGCCTGACATCTCTGTGTTATTCTTTATTTAGGTATTTCATATCTACTCAGCTGGATCTGAAGGACCAGTTGTTTTCTGTCTGCATGGTGGTGGTTATTCAGGGTAAGTTTTAATTCTTTCTAAGTTGAAAGTGGTATATCATACATGCTATTGGTAATCACTGCCACATCCTAAATTAGTATTATTATTAAATAGTTGCCAAGCTCCTTGACTTTTTTGTTGAAATTTTATCTGTGGGTATAATTTTTCATCAACTATACTTTTCTCTAGTTCTTCATAATTTTTTAAGATTTCAGTTAATTGATCACAAATTTCAGATATTCTGCTTGATATATAGTTGCACGTGTGTGATTTTCCCAAGTCAATTACAATGTTTCAATGCAAATTGGACCATGTCAACATATTGCTCAACCAGTATAAGTGATCTGTAATATTGAGGAAAGAAACTGATTTTCTTAATATTTTAATCAAGTTAAAAAATATTTTCATGGCATCCACTTGTATCCTGCAACTTTACCAACATGATCTTGATGGATAAGTAGGATTGCTGCAAGTTATCATTTCAGATCTTTGCACCATTTTGGAAATCCTTGGAGAGGAGGACTATACATGATTTATTTTGGATCAGAAACATTGTTTTTCTTTTCAATCCTTAATCTAAGCATCAATAATTTACTAAGAATCTTTAGCCTGGTTTAGTCAAATCCTGAAGTCATCTAGTTTGTTTTTTCATTGTGTTCAGGCTATCATTTGCATTGGCTGCAAGTAAGATCAAGGAAAAGGCTCGGGTAGTAGCCATGGACCTGAGAGGGCATGGGAAATCTTCCACCAGTAATGATCTAGACTTGTCTATTGAGGTACATAATATTCAGTTCTATGAATTATTGCAAGAGGAATAATCAATTTTAGCTTTTGTGCAATTTTCCTTTTGCAACATGCCGGTGAATTATATAAAGAAACATTAATATTAAATCAGTTTCATATTGCAGAATGAAAATAACTGATTTGAACTTGCAGACTTTATCCAATGATGTTCTGGCTGTTCTGAAGGCTTATGTATGGGGATTCTCCACCTTCTATTATCCTTGTTGGCCACAGGTTTTGTACCTCTACCATCTTTAAGACAGACCTTTCCATCCTTACTTTGCTTCAATACTTTGTTGAATTTTCCTGTCCCTATATCAATATATTTTGCAATTTTGGTTTGCCATAAGTTGATGTTAATGAATTGTTATTAGTATGCATATTGCCAATAAAGCACATGAAACCACCTTCAAAATTCCATTACAGCCTTACTCTTCCATTAAGGCTGGGTTTCACAAAACCTAGGAAGCTTGACACAGACAAACTTTTTATTCTTACACTATGCTCTTATTAGTTAACCTTGTATTCCCTCCACAGATTTATTTCCTTTTGAGAATTTGTATAGGTATTGAGTTTTTATTTTGGAACAGTCAGCTTGGTTGGTTTCCAAAACATGTTTTCATCAAAATGAGGAGAATATAGCTTTAAAATCTTTTATAGAAAGCAAATAATTCTTTTCAGACAATGACAGCTTTAGTCAAGCATAGTAATAATTCTATTATTGCAATAACAGCTTTAGCTACTTATTTTACTTGAACTGATTCTGCTTCTGATGTACCTTGTGGCAAGAAGTCCAAATGCTATTTATCTACATGAAAGATTTATACTTTTTATTTATTTTGAAGCATGGGAGGTTCTGTGGCTGTACATGTGGGTGTAAAGAAAGTTGCGAATTTGCAAGGCCTTATTGTTGTCGATGTTGTAGAGGTTCATTTATAACTTGAAATTTTCATACTATCATATTAATCTGAAATCTGCTTATCATGCTATTTCTGATTTTTTTTTTAATTTTTATTATAAAAACAGGGGACAGCCGTCGCATCATTGATCCATATGCAGAAAATTCTGTCCAACAGAATGCAATATTTCCTACCATAGAGAAGGCGGTATGTATTCTATGACATTTGATGTATTAATTTACTTATAATAGAAGCCAAGGAGTGTCATACATGACATAAAGTTGATAGGACAAAAGAGTATGTTTGTCACATTACATTATATTCTCCAGTTATTGCAGCATGTTCACACTTCAGGCTTGATTAGTGTTTGCTTGTAATGGGAGTTTATTAATTTACTTGCATTAGGTAATATTATCATCATCACATTACAAAATGAAGTTCAAAATTTTATCTTCTATGCCAGTGATTCCACAAAACTAGGAGAATATGGTCTCTCTTTAATTATTACTGTTACGGCACGTTATGACTTTTGTAGCCATGAATTAGTGCTATCTGACTGAATTTTGAAGTAAAGTGTAATATCGACAAGTTTTTTGGGCCAAGCAACTCTACTAGACGTCATAATCATTAAAATGATGTGTTGAGTTATTGAAAATTTGCAGGTTGAATGGAATGTCAAAGGAGGCTCATTAAGAAATGTGGACTCTGCTCGTGTATCAATTCCATCAACATTAAAATATGATGATTCAAAGAAATGGTGAGCTTTATGAGGCCCTGGTTATTCTACATAGCATCCCTTTTAGTTAAGATTTTTCTACTGGACATACTGAACATTACAAATGCTTCAAGTATGTTTAAATGAAATTTTCACTCATTCTTTTGCATGACCACTTGCAGCTACACTTTCCGTACTCCTCTAGAAGAAACAGAAGTATACTGGAAAGGCTGGTCGGTTTTGAGCTTCCTTGCCTTATAGAATGACTTTTGTATTGTAGATATATGTATTGGTGTGGTTGTAGATCTAAAAACTCCTCATTACATGTACCAGGTATGAAGGCCTTTCTGACAAATTTTGTCATGCCCAGCACCAAAGCTTTTAATGTTGGTTGAACAGACAGATTGGACAGGTCCTCTCTGATGGGCGTTTAATGAGGCAATTTCACTTTTTTCTTTTACTATTTTCTTTATTCCATTGATCTTCAAGTGCCTGTATAATTTATGACTTATTTGTCAAGTTCACTTGAGTGCTGTGTATCATCTCAGCAACTTTTATCTGGTTTTTATCTAAATCAAGGAAACAAAAATAAAAAACAAACTGTTCTTGCAATTATAGGTCCCTTTAATATGGCTAAACATTATAGAATAGTTAGTCTTATGTCATAGAACCTCTTTGACAGATGGAATTAGAAGGGAAGTTTATTTTGATGTTTACTCTAATGTGAACTGGGTGGTTCTATTTGCAGATCTTGAATATTAATTTTCTAGCATTATTTACCTGTTAGATCATTTTAAACGCACCTAGATCCATTACTTGAAACCGCTAACTTACCAAATTTCAAGATGTGATAATATAGTTGAATTCTGGAACAGAGGATCATACTTCATTTGATTTGAAATACCATTTGCACCATTATATGTTCTAATAGTTTTTCAGTGGGCATTTGTCTCATATTCAAATTAAAAACTCATCTCCAAGACAGTCAGGAAATATGTGAGAAATGCAAAACTGACATGGATTAATCCATTATGTAAGAGAGATTTGCTTTGGTCTGCTTAAATTGTTTTCTCTGCAAAAGTTCACTAGGATGTGTATACTGCTCTAGATTATATAAGCAGTGACATGTTTGTGATCAGTTTGAAGAAAATATCCTTCAAAAGTAGCATGAAATGCAATTCAGAATTGGCATTACTTCAATTACTTGGACTTCTCCTGAGTGACAAAATTTTGTCAGATTTCTTTATAATCTTTATCAAGTATTGCATAGTTGAAACTTATGGACACACAACCTGTATCAATAGGCAATCTCATTAATTAACTGTTGTGAATGATTTGTGTAAACACATGTTTGTTTATAAACTAAGCACATGCTAACATTTCTCTCAAAATATTAGTTGCTCCATACAAAACTCAATGCAGCTTGTTTAATTGGAGTTAAGCAAACACAAATATTTATTGAATCTTTAGTAGCTATAATTTCTTTTGACAAATTCATTGACCATTTTGCATTCAGATCTCTAACAATTGGTCAGATGCAAGGAAAGTTTCAACTCGTGGTTGTTCGCCATACTGGACATGCTATACAGGTTCATTCTATGGTTGTAGTTAAATTTGATCTTCTTTCACTTTGTGACCATGTCAAATTCAAGAATCGCCTCAAAGCGGTGAATGGCTTTAAAGCTTGTGTATGGGAAGTGTAGATTATATGATATCATTTTATGGACCTAAAGAATATGACACCTAAGAAATGAAACAAAGGCTTCAGTAAGATGCATGGAGAAATACAGTCAATACTTTTTTTTATTGACAATGATTGCAAATTAAGAACCCTGACTTTTAAAATTTTTTTTCTTTTATAGCCCCCCTTAAGGAAAATAATCAGGATTCACAGCTTGTATCATAGCTTGCAATCAGTTTTTGGGATACTATTCATCATCTTGAAGTTTAGTTTCTTAGACACTTGTAGCCAAACAAAGAAAGAAATAAAAACTTAGTAGAGATGCCCTGATTATCATTATTAGGGATTAGATCTCTTAGCCCAGGGAAAATTATGATTTCTCTAATTCATCATTCAAAGAATCTTCCAAAGCATTTTGCATTTAAACCTCTACTGTGGTGTCAAATTCCAGATCCCAAGCCCAATTATAATTAGAAAACAAATCAAGTGGACAATGAGATTGATACCACCCTTTCTTCTTAGTAGTGTTTAACCTATGAAAAAGTGTCGGTCAGATTATTTGTGGATATATGTAGAAATATTTAAGATAAAAAGTTCCAGTGAAATCAAGGTATTTGTCCAGACCCATCAAAACCCTTCTATAACTTCAATAATAGCCTCACTTCATGGAAAACAACTTTACTGTTCTGTATCAGTCAAATGAATTTTCTGAATTTTTTCATTTATGATACCTGTGCCGCAGGAAGATGTCCCGGAGGAATTCGTGATCATATGTAATCAATTTCATTTCACGAACCTAATAGGCCCTTCTGGTGTTGAGGTCAGTAATCAACTTAAGTTTAGTTGCACCTTATTTCCTTTTTCCGCAAGTTTTCTCCATGATCAAATTCTATGATAGGCAAGTTTTGGCATCTTAATTGTTGTCAATGGCACAACTCTCCAATCAGACATTTGGTTTTTCCATATAATTTAGCTCTTGAAAGAGTGTAATGATAGGCTTGTGCGAAAATTTATCAGTGATTGGTGTAGAATTGTATGTTCTCTTGTCAAAGGTCCTACGAATGATGCCAACAATTTATGAATCTAAACTTGATCTGAATGATGTTTCATCAGAAAACTTTTTTATGCAGATACCAGGCCTCCTTCGTTAGTAAAAGCCAGTAAAATAATAACAATATTTCAAGCTCAGGGAGTGGATGCTTGCTAACAGTCAGAAACTGAGAACTGAAGTGCTCTTTCTATTTGCTTTTATATCAGATATTGAGGTTTCATATGCAATGAATCCTCTTTTGTATATAGTAAACATGTTTTATTCCAAATTCTAGACACCTACAATTGCAAACTTGCAACAAAAACATCTTTAAAGAACCACAAAATGTCCAAGTGTTTGAACATATAATTTTTTGTTCTGAAGTATTTCTGGCATTTTCTTTTGGGTGAATTTTCACAATTTTCATAATTTTCATTTATTTAAATTACAAAAAATATGGGATTGAAATTTCTTATGGTGCCTCATCCTCGTTGGTGTTAGACGGTTGTTGTTCCTCATCCGGAGTGAATTCTAGACTCTTTTTAACTAGGTATTTCATCGTCAGTAATTTTGGTGTTTTTGAACATGTTGTTTAGCTTGAAAACATCTTCAGTTATATTCTACTCATATATTTTAGGTTATTTTTGGTTATTGTCATTTTCTTATAAATCTTATATCTAGATGGGGAGGTGGCTGGTTGCAAAGAGGTAAATAAAAAGTGGTCCCAAATTTGTTGTAAGGACATTGTAGGAGTAGGTGTGATGTTGTTTTTTCCTCTAATAAATGGAATAGATAGCAACTTTTATGTTCTTCTCTCTTGTTTCTCTTTGTCAGGTTTTGTAACATAAGGATTTTATCATCTCACGCTAACCAGACCAAGAGCCTGATCTTGATAGGACACGGGTCTTCCAAAGAACACTTTCTAATGGAAGTTGCTAATAAATCTACACAAGATTAATTTAGTTAATTTATAAAAAAAAATATAATAGTAAAATTATTTGAATATAAATACAGCAAATTATAAAATTCTTTGAGAACCAATCCTGTGGAAATTTCTAGAATTTTCAAGGCATACACCAAACAGTTGACAAATGGATCATAGAACATTGCATGTCGGCCCTTAAACCCTAACTAAGCTCACGTGGACTTTTTCCAGGGGAGAGGCGAAGTCAACCGTATCCACCGCCAACGTAACGGAGGCAAAGCCCGTTCATACCAATCATATCGCTGTCAGTTCTGACGTATCTCCCCGTTCTAGAAAGCCCCAATTCCTCGGCGATTTTTTCTCGCCGGCCGGGCAAGGCGCCACGTGGTTTTCATGGGAAAACGGAAAACAACTTGTGATGTTTATGCTGTTAGTCATAAGCTGACGACTCTTTCTAATCTAATCACTTGTTAATTAGTTCTATGTCTTAGGCTTCTAGTTATCTTTGATCTTGTTCTTGAATCTAGAGATCAGTGAACTTAGTCGTATCATCATCACCATTATTGAAAATTATTTTTGTAAAAAATTGTTTTCTAAGGCAACACTTGCCTTTGTCCATATACAAATCATGTCCATATATGTATATTATATCTTTCTAAAATTCAGATTGTTTATACAAATAACCGATGTTGTGTTTGGCATAGGAATAACCCCAGCACAATTTCCAATAAAAAAAATTTCAAAATTTTTCAAAAGTTATTCCTATCTCCAAATGGGATATCCCAATTCAAAATTTAAAACTTTTCAAAATTTTTATTTGATTTAGAAAAGGATCATATAAGCCGGCATCAAGCTCAACGTGATAATGAGAGAGAACACTTGAAAAATTATTATTTTTAATATATGTGGACAAGGGAGTGTGGTGGGTAGGCTTCGGGTTAATTTTTTGGGTGAGTATCATACTTTGCCCATATTTCAAACCGTATATTGAATTTCAATTTGTATCAAAACTGACACTAAGCTTTAATTTCATTTCATAGGCTGGGTACATTGGGGATTCCGGTTGAAAACTGCCTACGTGGCCTATCATACGATGCCACGTCAGCAACTTAATCCTCGTGGCAACTTAATAAAAAATAATAAAAAATATAAAAATTATAAATAATTTTTCTAACTTATTTATAATTTTTTTGAAATTATTTATAATTTATTTTAAATGATGTCAGCCACAAATCACAAAAAACTAATTTGCCACGTGGCTTACGTTGCTGATGTGGCATCGTATGACGTGGAGCTCTGGGGACCACGTAGGCAATTTTCAATCGGAATCCCCAATGTACCTAGCAGGTGAAATGAAATTAAAGCTTAGTGCCCGTTTTGATACAAATTAAAAGTCAATACCCGATTTGAAATATTGGCAAAGTACAGTACCCACCTAAAAAATTAACCCCTTTGAAAAGTTGCTAATTGGAAATAGTTTTCAACCCAAAATTATTACATAAGTCTATACCATAAAACTAGTTTGCCATTCAAAATGAATTCTACTATTAATGTGTATATATGTCTTAAGTTATTAAAGGATATACAAATAATTACAAAAAGATTACAAGGATATATACCAATTTATGAGGATTTTTTTTTTCCTTTCTCTGTACTTCTTGAAATACTCGAAACCTTAGAAACTTGTTTGTATACTCCACCTCATAAAATTACTTGATTATTTTAATACAAAACTAATAAATATTAAAATTATAAAAAAACCTCAATATATCTTAAGTGTTTAAATCAATTTTAGTTAAAATTCAAGATTAATTTAGAAATTCAAGGTTATAAATATCTTTATTTTCTATAAAAAAATATAATACTTTATTAATTTTATATTAATAGGAAATATATAAATATTTTTTTTTATAATTTTAAACATATATACATATATAACTAATTACTAACAAATGGCCCTTGCGTTGCTTAGAAATTTTTTGCATACATGATATTTGTTAATGATTTAAAATATATGTTTAAGATTATGAAATAGATTCATTAAAATTTATCTTTTTAATTATTTTTAAATGAATATTGATAAGGTTTTAGCATTTAAAATAGTAAAAATTTATATTTTGTTAAATCATGTATTGTTATTTTCATCATACAATGTGTTGTTCACATGTATAACATATGAAAATTATCATTTTGTTTGTGTAAGGCTCTTCTGTGGATGATAAATAGATAACTCTTTGTTAGTGCAAAGACACATAAGTTGCATTATTTGACATGGCACAAGATAACATGGACAACATGGTGACATGGCAAAGGATGATGGCAAAGTCAATGACGAGGCATAATGACAAAATAAGAGAGATATTCTGGAGCTATCTTTAGGATTGAAGATATCTTTGGCAAGAAGCTATCTTTGGAAGAAAGAGTATTTACTTGAGGATCAAATTGGGGAGAAGAGATCATGAATACTATATTTAGTGAAGACTGGAGACTAAATATAATGTAGCCCAAATTTAGTGAAGAATATAGATTTGATTGAAGATTTGATTGAAGGCTATATTTAGATTGAAAGCTAAATATGGTGAGGACTTATTTGATAAAGATCATGAAGACCCAAACTTATGTTGAGTTGTGTGGAGCCTGATCATACTAGACACCCAGCCACGCTTTTGGGGGTATTTTGGGTATTTCCACTATATTAGGGTTTTGTTTTCCCCTTTATATTGTTCATCTTTGTAAGTTTCATATCATTGAGAAATTAGTGAAAGCAGATTGGCAGCCATAGACGTAGCCCTATTCTGGGGTGAACCACGTAAAAAATCTGTGTTATTTCTTGATTGTTTTCTTTTTGTTCTTACTTTTGTCTTTCACGATCTCTAGGAATCACGTCGGATTCCTATCAATTGGTATTAGAGCCCGGTTTGGTTTGAGTGGGAGCATTGGCAGAGGAAGCAGGAAATGCGTCTGGAGTAGAAAAGTTTGATGGCATAGACTTCGCGTACTGGAGGATGCAGATTGAAGGCTATATCCATGCAAAGAAATTGCATCTACCACTTTTGGGGACAAAACCTGAAGGGATGAAGGCCGAGGATTGGGATCTTCTTGACAGATAGGTATTGGGAGTTATCAGGTTAATTTTGTTGAGGTTTGTAGCACACAATGTTGTGAAGGAGAAGACCACAACAGATCTGATGAAGGCTTTGTCTGGTATGTATGAAAAGCCATCAACAAACAACAAGGTGCATCTGATGAAGAAATTGTTCAATTTGAAGATAGCAGAGAATACATCAGTAGCACAACACCTGAACGAATTAAACTCTATCACAAATCAATTGTCGTCTGTAGAAATTGATTTTGATGATGAGGTTCGTGCTATGATCGTCTTGGCCTCTTTGCCAAACAATTGAGAGGCAATGAGGATGGCAGTAGGCAATTCTAATGGAAAGGAAAAGCTCAAGTACAATGATCGATATATGAGATTTAGTTCTAGCTGAGGAAATTCGCAGAAGAGATGCAAGTGAAACTTCAAGATCTGGTTCTGCCCTAAATCTTGAGACAAGAGACAGAGGTAATAACATAAATCCAAATCGAGGCTGATCAAAATCCAGAATCTTCAATTGGAACAGAAGTAAATCTAGATCAGGCCAACAAGTAGAATGCTAGAACTGTGGGAAAATAGGTTACTTTAGGAACCAGTGCAAAAATCCTAAGAAGAAGAATGAAGATGATTCTGCTAATACTGTAACAGAAGAGATACAGGAGGATGCATTACTTCTTGCAATAGACAGTCCACTTGATGATTGGGTTTTGGACTCGGGCGCTTCATTTCATACCACTCAACATCGGTTAATCATACAGAATTATGCTACAGATGATTTCTGGAAAGTGTATTTGGCCGATGGTTCAGCTTTGGATGTTGTAGGTATAGGAGATGCCCGGATATTGTTGCCCAATGGATCTGTTTGGTTACTAGAGAAGGTTCGACGTATTCTTGACCTAAGGAGGAATCTTATTTCTGTTGGCCAACTTGATGATAAAGAGCATGCAATACTATTTGTTGGTGGTATTTGGAAGGTTACAAAGGAAGCTAGTGTATTGGCTCATGGACAGAAGACTAGCACTCTCTATATGACCTCAAGTCCAAGAGATATAGTTGTAGTTACTAAAGCAAGTACTGATACAAGTCTATGGCACCGTAGGCTTGGTCACATGAGTGAGAAAGAGATGAAGATGTTGCTATCAAAAGGAAAGCTACCGGAATTGAAGTCCATTGATTTTGACATGTGTGAAAGCTGCATCTTAGGAAAATAGAAAAAGGTGAGCTTTTTGAAAACTGGCAGGACACCGAAGGCTAAAAGATTGGAGTTAGTGCACACTGATTTGTGGGGGCCTTCTTCGGTTGCATCCCTTGGAGGTTTAAGGTACTACATCACTTTCATTGATGACTCAAGCATACAGGTATGGATTACTTTCTGAAAAATAAATCTATTATATTTGAGACTTTTAAGAAGTGGAAAACCATAGTTGAGACAAAAACAAGTTTGAAAGTAAAATGTTTGAGGTTAGATAATGGAGGAGAGTACATAGATGGAAAGTTTTGTGAGTATTATGCTGCATAGGGAATTAGGATTGAGAAGACCATTCCTGGGACACCATAGCAGAATGGTGTGGCTGAGCGCATGAACAGAACTCTCAATGAGCGTGCCAGGTGTATGAGGTTACATGCTGGACTACCAAAAACTTTCTGGGCTGATGCTGTTAACACTGCAGCTTACTTGATAAACCGAGGACCATTAATTCCTTTGGAGTTCAGAATTTTTGAGGAGGTTTGGAGTCGTAAAGAGGTGAAGTTTTCTCATCTAAAATTTTTTGGTTGTGTTTCTTATGTTCATATTGATTTTGATGTTCGTAGTAAACTTGATGCAAAGTCTAAACTATGTTTTTAATTGGTTATGGTTATGAGAAATTTGGCTATAGGTTTTGGGATAAACAAAACAAGAAATCATCAGAAGCCGAAATGTGATATTTAATGAGCTTCTTATGTACAAGGATAGGTCAATTGTAATGTCAGATGTTACAAAGATAGATCAAAAGAAATATGAGTTTGTCAACTTAGATGAAGTGACTGAAAGTACTGTCCAGAAAAATAGTGAAGAAGATAGGAGAATGTAGATTCACAGGAAGGTCATAGTACACAGCTAAAGTCCGCAGATCTTCCAGGACTATTAGACCTCTAGAGCGTTATTCACCCGCTTTAAATTATCTTTTGTTGAATGATGATGGTGAGCCAGAGTGTTATGATGAAGCCTTGCAAGATGAGAATTCAAGCAAGTGGGAGTTAGCAATAAAGGATGAGATGGATTCCTTGTTGGGGAATCAGACATGGGAATTGACTGAATTGCCAGCAACAAAGAAAGCTTTACACAACAGGTGGGTATACGTAATAAAAGAATGAACATGATGGTAGCAAACGCTACAAGGCCGATTAGTCATTAAAGGGTTCCAATAGAAGGAGGGCATTGACTACACAAAGATATTTTCTCTAGTTGTGAAGATATCAACAATTAGACTAGTATTGGGAATGGTGGCTGCAGAAAATTTACAACTTGAGCAGTTGGATGTGAAGACAACATTCCTTCATGGCGACTAGGAGGAAAACATTTACATGCTTCAACCAGAAGGGTTCATTGCTCAGGGGCAAGAGAACCTAGTCTGTAAACTGAGAAAGAGCTTGTATGGCCTAAAACAAGCTCCAAGACAGTGGTACAAGAAATTTGACAGTTTTATGCATAAAATTGGGTTCAAGAGATGTGAAGCTAATCATTGCTGCTATATTAAATTCTTTGATAGTTGTTACATCATTTTACTGTTGCATGTGGATGATACGCTCATTGTAGGGTCTAGCATTGAGGAGATTAACAATCTAAAGAAGCAATTGTCAAAACAGTTTGCAATGAAGGATTTGGGAGCTGCAAACCAAATCCTTAGTATGAGAATCATTAGAGACAAGGCTAATGGTACATTGAAGCATTCACAGTCAGAGTATGTGAAGAAAGTTTTTCAAGCAGGTTCAACATAAATGAAGCTAAACCTGTGAGCACACCCTTGGGTAGTCATTTCATACTGAGCAAAGAACAATCACCGAAGACAGAAGAAGAAAGGAAATACTTGAGCAAGGTGCCCTATGCCTCAGCTATTGGCAATTTGATGTATGCTATGGTATGTACAAGGCTAGACATTGCACATGCAGTGTGAGTTGTAAGCAGATTCATGAGTAGGCCTGGAAAGCAACATTGGGAGGCAGTTAAGTGGATTATGAGATATCTGAAGGGCTAATTAGATATATGTCTTTGCTTCATAGTTGCAAGTTTGAAACTGCAGGGTTATGTAGATGCTGATTTTGCAGGAGATACAGATAATAGGAAGAGTACTACAAGGTACATCTATACTTTGAATGGTATTGCAGTTAGTTAGATTTCTCAATTGCAGAAAATTGTTGCTCTTTCTACAACAGAAGTTGAGTATGTTGTTGTTACAGAAGCTAGCAAGGAGATGATTTGGTTGCAAGGTTTCTTGACTAAATTGGGAAAGGGCGTGAGAATAGTATTTTGTACAATGATAGTCAAAGTGCTATCCATCTTGCTAAAAATCCAACATTTCATTCAAGAACCAAGCACATACAATTGAGATACCATTGCATTCAGACTTTATTAGAAGATAAGGTATTGGCTCTTGAGAAGATTCCAGGCAGTGAAAATCTAATTGATATGTTAACCAAAGCAATCACTATTGACAAATTGAAGCTATGCAAAGCTTCATTTGGCTTGGGCACTTGATGATTTGGAACTTTGTCTCCAGTCTATTGTTCAACTATGTTTCTTTGAGGATCTGAATTAAGCTTGAGAACTTGGATGAGACCAGTCCCCAAGTGTGAGATTGTTGAGTTGTGTGGAGTCTGATCATATTGGACACCCAGCCACGCTTTTGAGAATTTTTAGGGGTATTTTGGGTATTTTCACTGCATTAGGGTTTTGTTTTTCCCTTTATATTTTCATCTTTTTAAGTTTCATATCATCGAGAAATTAGTGAAAACAGATCGACGGCTATAGACGTAGCCCTATTCTAAGGTGAACCACGTAAAAAATCTGTGTTCGTTCTTGCTTGTTTTCTTTTTGTTCTTGCTTTTATCTCTCACGATCTCTAGAAATCACGTCGGATTCCTATCAACTTAGATGATTGAGATTAATTTTGGAAGATTGTGAAGGCCCAAAACTTGGGTGAATGAAGATCAAGTTTGGAAGGAAATCTTTGAACAATCTTTGTGATTGTGCACCTTGGTGAGGTGCTATCTTTGAGGAGGTACTGCGGACAGGGTTGAGGGGAGTTTAGCTTGTTGCCGGAGGTCGAGATCTAGAGGATTCAACGATATTCAACTCAGACACAAGCGAGAGGGTTGAATGTGTCTTGAGGTCGCGTTGCAATGGAAGTTGCAGGTCAGTTAGTATCAGCAGTCGGGCCAAGTTGCAAGCTCGGTTACAACAGGAGTTGTAACGACTAATTTTGGAAGACATCCAAATTAGTTGCCACGATGATTCTAAAAGAGGTGATATTTTAGGGACGTGGAGATGTCTATATTAGACCCTGTAGCCACCGGAGAGAGACTCTGTTGTGTGGGTTGGAGTGGTCATTGGTCAATCTTGAGAGGGTGTTTGTATTGTGTTGTGAGTGTGAGTGGCAAGTGTTTGTACTCATGTCTTTACTCCTTTTTTAGTGGATTGTTATCTCCGGGCTCTCCCTCCGACGTAGGCTTGGAAGTAGCCGAACTGGGTTGCCAATTGGCGTATCTCCTCTCTTATTTGTTCTTACCTTGTGGTTGTATGTTTGCTTGTTTGTTTCATTGAGAGATCATCGTTCTTGAAGTCACACAACCTCCTCAACGGAACTAACACTCTTTATTCGTCTTCTTGCAAATACCTCTTCTTTATAAATACTTCATGAGTTGCAAACATTTTAGATACAAAACAGAATAATATAAATAAATATTAAAAAAGAGTTAGAGGGGTATGAAATAATAAATTAAATTATCTTTAATGAGAACTTTTATGACAAAAATATTCTTTCATACATAAGTGAAGCCAAATATTCGTTCGTACTCATGTTTGCTAGTTACAAATATAAGATAATATAATATGAAAAATATTTATGATATATTATGAAAGTAACTTTAGATTACCTGTTATATGATGTTGCAAAACTTTTCAAGTATTTTTCCTAATATAATTTCAACTAAGAAAGGAGGATTGATTGCACTTCATTGGCAGAGTCAATCGAAGAATTGGAATCTGGCTGGATAAACTGCTATCCATGGGTGGGTGAATCACCCTAATCAATTCAGTTCTCTCCACAATCCCCAACTACTGGCTGGTTATATATAAGCTGTGAGAATGGGCTATACAACACATCACTGTACTACGACATGACTTTCTATGGAAGGGGTCAAACCTATTGGGTAAAGAATACCAACTAGTAGGTTAGAAGAGACTCTATAAATAGAGGGAGCATGGAAGGTGAAGAATCATTGACCTACATTGCTTCAATTCGACAATGTTGGCAAAATAGTGGTGGAGACTAATCAACGGGGAGATTGAAATATGCTGCAAAATCATCAACACAATTACTTCAGGTCCTCATATTTCAACCCCCACAAAAAACCCAAGGCACAAACCTCGTACTTTTGTAAAGGGATTAGATCACTTCATATTAGAGAACCTTTGAAATGTGCATCAATGTAAAAGCTAGAAAAGGAAACTCAGTTTATCTTTGGAATGATAAATGGATTGGAGGGCAAGCACCCACCTCACTATCTATATCCCTTTTCGCACATGATCAAAGAATTGTATATCCTACTCCAGATGGCTTGGAACCTTCACCTTTGAGGAACCTCACTCTTAAAAGGGCTTCTGACCTTGGAGTGAAGTTAAAGAGCTAATAGGAAAATGGCCATGACCTAGTTACGGACACATGGCAATTTGAGATAGAAGAATGGCCAAAGAAGATCATAGAGGGAATACGTTTTTTAGTTAGGACAAATATACAAGTTGTATCAGCTAACAACCACCATCGTAGAATGTGATTGAAAACATGTTATAATTTTTAAAATTAAAAAATAAAAAATTCTGATAAAATTTTAAAATCTCGATCTAATTTTCTGGTTTTAAATTAAATTTTTGGGTTAAAGCCATTTTTGGTCCCTAAAAACAGGACCAATGTTCATTTCCATCCCAAAATTCAAAATTTGTTCAATATGGTCCCTATGCATTGCATATTTTGACATTTTGGGTCCCTATATATTTCATATTTTGGCATTTTTGGTCCCTATCACGACGTGGATAAATGCTTAATACCAATGAAATGCATATAATCTTTTATTATTATGTTTAGCCATTATTTCATTGATGTGGAGTGATAAGTGTCGATATATCTTGATGTGGATCTTATCAACAAATTTTAAATTTTGGGATGAAATGAGCATCTAGCGCTTTCGCGACCAATAACTTTCTCATTCTAGCTTAATAATATATATATATATATATATATATATATATATATATATAGAAGATAGATACATAATATTTTAAAAACAAACATATAATTTAAATATTTTAATAATTTATTTTCAAATTGGACCCGGACTTCTTCCAACGTTGATATCTCTCTCATCCAAATCGTCATCGTCCATATCTCTCATCCAGGAAAAATCGGCGAGGAATCGTCTCTAAAATCAAAACCATGGAACGACTTTTTCCCACTTTTATTCTATACTAATCAGCCTTGAATACTCCCAACCTTTTCATCTTTCTCTTGTCTATATATATAATCCATCAAAAACATGATTCTTTATCTATATATATAGCATTACTTTCACGTTGACCAAGAATAAAGAAAAGTCCAACCATTCAATCAATTACATGAACATCCTCTCAAGTCCAAACTCTCTTTCTCTCTGTATATATAGAACTCAACCTCACAAAATACTAGTTCATCAAATACCACACATATATTAGTTCCCTCTCAATCACTCCTTGAAATAGAAACCTTAGTTACAAGAAGCCTAGTTCTCAGGGATATCTCTCAAGCAAATCATTGGAAACAAAGAGCAGGGAGTTTTAAGAATGGTTGACCAAGTTGATTGCTTGTGGTCTCTCATCTTACTTCTTGTTAACTTCTTCAAGGTTCTTAGAAAGGCCATCACAATGGCTCTTTGCTCCAACTCCTCTCATCACCTTTCTTGGAAGAGGATAACCGAGACGACGTCGTCATCGGAACTAGCAAGCAAGGGTTGTAAGGTGAAGGTGCATCCGGTGGAAGATGATGAGTCATCACCGGCATCACTGGAGAAGGTTCAAGAAGGTGGTGTTGATGAGAGTTTGGAGAAGAAGGGTGTGGATTCTTTGCCGGTCACCGTCGGGAAGAAGATGCCCTTGACGGCGAGGAAGAGGCCGGCGAAGATCGTGATACCGGAGTCTTTTGTGAGCTTAGGCTTTGGTGAGGTGGAGAAGGAGAAGGATAATTTGGGTGAGAAGGAGGTTGAGGTTGAGGAGAGTGAGTATTGTTTGGCAAGTAGGAAAGGGAAGAGGCATGTCATGGAGGATGGTTATGGAGTCATAACCAATATTCATGGAGATTCCAATCAGGTACTAATAATAATTATATGATCTTTTTTTTTCTGTTTTTTTTTTGAGATTAATGTCATTGTTATCCAAAATAACATATTTGGATATGAATTTCAGGCATTTTTTGGAGTGTTTGATGGGCATGGAGGACGTGCAGCAGTGGACTTTATATCTGAGAAACTAGGGAAGAATATAATAACAGCTCTTTCAGCATCAAAGAAGGGAGAAGAAGACCCTCTAGAAGTAGCAATAAAAGAAGGCTATTTGACCACAGATAGAGAGTTTCTTAGTAAGGTATGGATTATACAACAACCAAAATATTTGTTCAAATCTGAGAATTAATTCATGAAACGATCAATGGAGCATTGGTCTAGCGGTATCTAAGGTCCCGTGCGTTGGATAAATCGCTTGATTGTGTACGCACACGGTGAGGATCAAAGGTGCTCGTCACCCTAATGTCACGCCCCTTGACATGCCCTCTGAGGAGGTCTTTACGGCCTATATCAAAAAAAAAGAAAAAAAAAAAAATCAATGGACCAAGTCTTATTTGGTGGGCTTTGAATTAAAGATCAAAGTTAATTTGTTCACATTCATATTTATAGGGTGTGAGCAGTGGAGCATGTGTAGCAACAGTTATGTTCAAGGATGGAGAGATGCATGTTGCCAATGTGGGTGATTGTAGGGTGGTTATGAGCAAGAAGGGTGTAGCTAATGCATTAACAAGCGATCATCGTCCAGGACGAGAAGACGAAAGGATTAGGATCGAAAACTCGGTAGGTTGTTGTTCACAAGTATATATGCTGCTGATGTGTAATGAATTACTTCAAGTGATGTTTCTCTAAGCTTAGTTCACAATGGTGGATATTTCAGGGAGGTTATGTGAATTGCCGAAATGGTGTGTGGAGAGTTCAAGACTCGCTTGCCGTCTCGAGGGCGATTGGAGATAAGAACATGAAAGAATGGGTTATATCTGAGCCAGAGACTAACAAATTGAAGCTAACTTCAGAGTGTGAGTTTTTGATAGTGGCCTCTGATGGTTTGTGGGACAAGGTGAGTAATAATATATATAACATGAAAACATTAATTAACATGAAATTTAATTCTTATAAGTTTGAGTTGATTTTTGTTTTCAGGTTAGTAATCAAGAAGCAGTGGATGTTGTAATGAAGAAGAAGAACAGTGTGAGGTCTTGCAAAGAACTTGTGGATTTGTCTTCAAGGAGAGGTGGAAGGGATGATATAACAGTGATGGTGATTGATCTCCAAAGGTTTATGTAGGTGATGATGAAGATGATGATTGAGCTAATTGGGAGAGAAGTTGCCCAAAAGAGTTTATCAGAGTTTAATTAGGATGTTTATTAGCTGACATGAGATCACATTTTGGGGTTTATGATGGCTTGGAAGAAGAAACTAATTAGTAGAAATGTATGTATATAGTGAGAGCTTGATCAGACAGGGTTCTGATTTTGATTAAGTTAATATTCCTTTGTTCTTTAACATTGAATTCTAATTATCACCATTAACAACTGTATGTACTTTTTTATAATTAATTACATCTCTCTCTTTCTCTCTCTCCTCGAACTGGTCCCACCAAATATTCTAGCCCCTCTCACGGAATGAAACAAGAGCATTATTTTTTTTAGTCCATGACATATTTACAGCTGGCCAGACATTCCCTTTGACTTTTGGTATTCTTTGTCAGTTCTTCCGTTTTAAAATTCTTCCTTGCTGGTCCCTCCGGTCACAGAATTGTGAGGATTTTTTGGGGAAAAAAAATTCAATTTTTACCTTTTGGTGTTTTGGTGGGAAATCTCTCACCCAATCATGTCGCCATTCCTTCCTTTTCCTAGCCCAACAAGCTTCCTCATGTCCTCCATCTTGCTCCTCTCGTGAGAGTTTATCTTCACATGAACATCTACATTCCATCTTTCATTCCTTCTTTTTGCTCGAGGTTATTGAAAGGTAAGTCCATCTAATTCCAGGTAGAATAGTGATCCCTCTTCTTCTTCGTAAGGTGATCAATCCCTCTAACATCTTCTGCTTCCTTGTCCATTCAACATCTTATAATAATGAAACTACTAGTTTTGCATATTGCCAATGGAAGACTGGTGGGGACTAATTGAAAAGATTAATGCAAGAATGACACCATGGAAAGGAAGATTCTCTTACTAGGAGGAAGAACCATACTCATCAATGCAGTATTATCCACAATTCCAAATCACTGGATGACAATCTGCCACATATCGAAATAGATGATTAGGAAAATCGACGCTGTAAGTAGAGATTTCCTCTGGAGGGGAGCAAACACTGAATCACACTCTTATCGACTGGTGAACTGGGATAGACTATGTATGCCAAAGGACAATGGTGGTTGGGGAATCCTAAACCTAAGACTCTTCAATAAAGTTCTACTAAGAAAATGGTTGTGGATGATCCTTATAGTGGAGGCTAGCACCTGTCGTAAGATTCTCAAAAAGAATACTTTAGAAGAGGCATTATTAAATCGCACACGCCAGTGCCTAATAGTGCATCCTTCTTATGAAAATTCATAAGCCATGAACGAACGGTGGTCTTTAACAATATAGAGGTGTTAGGACATCGGGCGACTCTACAAACTTGTGGCTGGACAACTGGGTCAAAGGGAAATCCCCATGGAACCATGAGAATTCACTCCAAGCTATGATCCTTGAAAGGGCAACAAAACTTAGTAATGAAAATGAATTAATAGGGAGGGGCATAAGCATTCTCAAAACGAGGCGGCTTTCTACAACCCAAGCCCTAGGATATCAGGAACTACTGAACCATATCTCAAACACAAGTGGTACCAATAACAGACAAAAGGATATGGAAGCTAACCCCTAGCTAGAAAAAATATATATATATACGGTAAACTCTATGTACAAATTGATTCGATGGTGAGGCCTTAAAAATGAAACTCTTTGCATGGTTGGCTAGGGATAATAAAAATCCTTACGCTTGACAACCATCATAAAAGAACTTGGAGGGGCACGCGCACCACCTATTATATGTGTGAAACTGAGAATGAATCAGTAACACACCAATTGTTCTCCTAGTAACTATGCAACAAGCATTTGGACCCACACTTCAAGACCATATTCGGTCTAACCACATTAATGTTGCAGTCAGCTAAAGACATATGAGGTACGAACACCCTCTCGCCTGAGAGATGAACAAGATACTTCGGGAGGTTGGGATTGGTTGTCATGACCATTGGATGGAACATATGGATCGAAAGGAACAAAAAATGTTTCCAAGGGAACAACGAGTTTTCTTAAAACTCATCTATGATATCAATCTTCTTATGCTGTCTTGGTTTGTTGCAACTTATTCATCAAGCTGCACGAAGTTGGAGGTGGCTAAAAACCCGGTCATAAAGAGCTTGGAGTTCAGTAGAGAGTCAACAGTACCAATGCTACTAGGAGAGAGTTGAAGGTATCGGGGCTTTTGAGGATGACACCGTTATAGGTGCCAACTAAAGCAAATGATGGAGGATTGTGCGTTACCCACAACAGACCCTTATCAAATATTTATGTTTTTAACTCTTCTTGTAATCTGGACATGTAATGTTTAATTATGATAAATAAATATAGTTTATGCACTTTTCCAATAAAAAATAAATATATATTGGTTTCATGGCACAATTATTTTAATTTTAATTTTATTATTATTTTTCAATTAGAAGCATGAACCCAATCTTGCCAAAACAATCCAATGATACTTTCATAATTTAAAAATATACAAAGAGTAATGATATACAAATTGAATAGGCTTATCGATTATTTGATATCCATTCAAGTTATCTGGAGATGATGGTGTTGACGATCTTGAGAAAACTTGAATGGTTTCGGTCATTCGGTAGGCCTTTTTGGTTTGTATATCATTACTCACTCCAAATTTTAATTAAATTTAGCTTTTAAATAGATAATGACTAGTAAATGGTCCTTCCCATTATTCAGGATTTAATAAAAAAATCATAAACAATATGATGGTTTTGCTATTATATATTAAAATTCAATGCATAATGCCTAAACATCAACATCTAGTTTTTTTTTTTAAATTAAAAATATTCCCACTTAGTAATATAGATAGACTTTTTAAAATTAAAACATCCAAATTTCTGAGAAAATTTCGGAATCCCAATCTAGTATTTTTTTTTAAAAAAAATTAAAATTATAATTAAATGTAATCATAGACTCCCATAAATATATAGATAGATACTTTTTAAAATTAAAAATACACCCACTTAGTAATGTAGATAGACTTTTTAAAATTAAAAAAATCTAAAATTTTGATAAAATTTCAAGATCCCAATTTATTTTTTTTAATTTTTTTCAAAATTAAAATTATATGTAACAAATAGACTCCCATAAATATATAGATAGATAAAAACTTTTTAAAATTAAAAAAATTAAAATTATGAGAAAGTTGTATAATCTCCACTTAATTTTCTTGTTTTTTTTTGTTTTTTTTTTGTTTTTTTTCTAAAAATTAAAATTAAACTCACTTTTGCGTAGTAATATAGATAGATTTTAATATAAAAACCTTCTATATATATATATATATATATATATATATATATATATATAATTTATGTTTTTTAATTCAAAATTTTTTTTCCTGAGAACCTAACATTTTTTTTAAAAATTAACACTTTTAAAATATTTCTAGATCAATTTTTAATATAAGAATCTAATTCTTCTATTTTCTAAAAACAAATTTAATGTGATAAAATCAATATAGATATCTTCTTTAAGCAAAAGGTGGCATTTCAAATGTCCTCATGAAACATCAGTTTCATCAATTCGTTATAATTCTAAATATTTTTAAACCAGTGTCATGTTGCAAATTTATTTATTTATTTTTAAAATTGACCTTAAAGAAATGATTGAAATAATTATATGTTTGTTAATATGTATATATACATGAAAAAAAAACTTGATATTAAAGCATTTTTTATTATTGGTATGTATTAATTAAAGACGGAATTACTAAAAAAATGTGGACGTGCCGGAGTGGTTATCGGGCATGACTAGAAATCATGTGGGCTCTGCCCGCGCAGGTTCGAATCCTGCCGTCCACGCACGCATTTTGTTACTTCCTTTTAATTTAAAGTTCGAGTGGAATTTACTTCTTTTTCCCAATATTTCTCTATTCAACTGTCAAGTTGTCAAACGGGCCGGCACGGCACGGCAGCGCCGGGCCCCGGCCCAGCACGGGGCACGGCCCGCTATAGCACGGGCCGTGCCGTGCGGGCTGCCTTTTTTTTATTTTTTATTTAAAAACCATGTTAAAATTTTATAAAAAAATTAAGAAAAAGAAGGAAAAAATACATGAAATTTACTAAAAAAAATTCTAAAAAAAGGGGGGAAAATTGTATAAACTATGAAAAAAGATTAAAACTTTTCAAGGAGGGGTAAGTTTAAATTTAACCTTGACCTTGCATTACATGATTTGATTTTAAAAAAAAAAAAAGCAAATATTTTATTCAAACATTTCATTCAAAAAATATTCAAACACCTTGCATACATGTTTTTAAGAAAAAAAATCAAACATTTCATTAAAAAATTATTCAAAGACCTTGCATACATGTTTTTAAGAGAAAAAAAACAAACATTTCATTCAAAAATTATTCAAACACCTTACATACATGTTTTGAAGAAGAGGATGAGACCTTTCCTCTCATTTCATTCTAAGCTCAATAGTAATTCACAATTGGGATTGTCACAATATTGATGGTATACTTGAAGATGGAGACTCTTTAAATTGAGTTGTCTTTTCTTCTTCTTCTCTACAATGTATAGTTCCATCCAGTGGGAATGAAATGGATCAGAATCACTCTCTCTTCATCTCTTTCATGATATCCTTGCCTTTGAGGTTCTCCCTTGCTTGTTGGCCATTTACAGTGGCATATATAAAAGCCCTCTACAAAAAATATCATATAACCAAGATCAATCTTGAAATTAATCTTCAAAAGAAATGTATCAAAGGACGTATAAAAGTTAAAAAGAGACAACTTACAAGCCCTTTAAGTCTTATAAAAACAGGTCGATTATCCCAAGCATAATATACTTCTGAAGAGATTCTCTGCAAGGATAAAATGCTATAAGAAAAAAGAGGAAATTTATTCATGTGTTAACTAAAGAAAATGAGATGAATAATCAAATGAAAGAAGATGCAAGGATAAACTTTTCCACAAATTTGTATAAGGATGATACTTTACTGAATCTTTTGCTAGGCTACAATAAAGCATGCAACTCTCTACTTCTCATTGATTTACAAGTATAAGCAACACCCATCCAAGAACCACACTAAAAAGAAGTCCTAAGGACCTAAATTCACGCAAAAAGAAGATTGTACACAATGAAGCAAATCCAAAGCATCACAATCACATTTCCTGCACATCCTCATCAATCCTATTAAAGAACACCACCGAGAAAGTATGAAACTCGCTAGCTCACCTTCAGATGGAAATGAAAAAGAAGAACAAGAAAAGATCCATCCAGGTCTATGAAGGAAATAAACAAGTAACTATTCATACATATCCATCAATCAAGATCAAGAACATTATTAAGATAAAGAACAAGTAGAAACAGAAGACTAGGAGGTTTAGTTTACCTATTTGCATCAAGTAGTGCCTCTCAGTAGCTCCAAAATCAAAGAATTAGCATCACTTGCACTCCATGAGCCCCAGAATGAGCTCAAGAACCTCCCTTCTGAAATTAGCCACAACCGCAGCATCCAACTCCTGATCTAATTGAGAAAACCACCAATCACTCCCTCTATCACGCTCTCCCCGAGACCAATCACACAACACTCTAGCAACCCTCATCACATAGAGACCGCAATCATACGCAATCATACTAAGGAATGAACCTCTTGAACCGGCTTCTCATGGTCCTTTGGATTCACAAACTCAGTGACACCAAACTTTTTGGCTGGTTTACAAACAGGAGAACTAGTTAGCTAAACATACTAGGCTAAAGATTTCATCACTAATCAAAACAATCTTATTTAACATGAACAAGATAAACCTTCAATGAATCTTAAGGATTCACATCAATTCCAATTATCCTCGAAGCCCACTATTACGGCCCCTTGACCTATAACCATAACCATAAAAATGACAAAATGATCACATTGTTTTCATTTGGGAGGCACAAACAAAAAAGAAGAAACTCACAGCAAGGCCTACAGCCACTGATGAACCTTTGGGTGGTTTCGCTGCTCCACCTTTAAAATAACTGATCGACGAAGGACCAGCACATCTCGGCCCAGCAATTCCGACTCCTGGTGGATCTCTGAGCGGCGTCTTTGAAGGCCTCATCACCAGATGACATCCCATCGATTCAAAAGAAAGCTTAGATCCAATGAAAGAAATTGAAGAGAAAAGGAGGGAGCTTCGGAGGTGTGTGTACCTTCTTCGGGCTGGGCACCATCTCCCAACGGGGGCATCCTCCCGAGGAGTAGATCTGGCCGGTGAGCACGGCGGTAGCGGAGAACTCGCGGGCAGTGGAGATAGGAGGGCCGAGTGACCATTGGCTGGTGGTGGCGTCGAAGACTTGGACGGCGGATGAGGGGATAACGTTGAGGGAGCCGCCGAGGAGGTAAAGAGCGTGGCTGAGGTCCTGAGGGTTGCGGTCGCTCGCCGGAGACTGGGAGAGGGGGGGGAGGTAGGCTGTAAGGGGAGGGGACTCAGGGGGAGGGGAGGATTTGGGTTAGGGTTCCGGTTGGGGGAACTAATTAAGAGAGAGAGATTTAATAAATTGATTTATCTAAGTTTATTGTAAATTAGGAATATTTATTCCCGGTCCGATCTGTCGGTTGTCGTATCTTCTCCGGTGTCGCTATTTGACTCATTCTCTCCTTGATCTTGTGATCTTTCTTCGGCATCAAACCAATCCTTCAATAAGATGCACATCTCCAAGGAAGATGGAGCCAACCGGCTCCTTTTATCATCAAGTACCCTGTTCCCTGCACTAAAACAAGACTCCGATGCTACTGTGGACACCGGGGGCGTTAGTAGATCACGTGCCATGGCGGACAAAACCGGATAATTATTTTCTTGTTGTTTCCACCATGTCAAAACATTAAAATCATTAATTTCCTCATGGGTGAGAAAATGATTAAAATTAGTATTTAAATACATATTAATTTCACTATAATAAGTAGAACTAGTAGAAGTAGAAGAGGAGGAAGAAGTACCATCAACATGTTTCTTTTTCATCAAACTTAATATGTGTAAACCCATTTTACTTTTATTTTTTCTTTGTGAAGTATTTTCAACATCAAATATTTCATCTTGGTTTATTGTTTTGGCACCATGAAATTGATGATAAGTAGTATACATATCATAAAATAAAGCTTTATAATCTTCTTTTAAACAACTATTATGTAAACCCATAAATTCATCATGTGAGTCCAACAAAAAAAAAGCACCTTCAAGTTTAAACCTAGGATCTAACATATAAGCCAAAACATAAATTGGTTCTACTTTTGCAAAATATTTTTTAATTTTAATTCCATTGAACCAACAATAGTACAAAATCCCTCAATATATCTATATTTATGAAAAGTTCACTAATATAATATAATTGTGGCAAAATTAAAGAAGTAGTAGGATAATAAACACCGCAAATAAATTTGTTGCACCATAAAACCTTCTAAAAATCTTTAATCATGTTTGCTACATCCCAATCATATTCGTTAATTCATATTCTCTAAAAATTCATTACAAAAGACATTGATAACATCTCTATATTCATAAAACACAATCTAGCATTAAATATGTAGAATTCCATCTATGCTCAACATCCAATACAAATTTTTTAAATTTTTATTACGTAAAAGACAAAAATCTTTTAAATTCTTGTCTTCTATTTGATGAACTTTTAATAAATAAAATACAATTTCTAATTTTCTTAAGGTGAGGTTCTATTATTTTCAAACCATCTTGTACACATAAATTTAAAATATGACATGCACATCTAAGATGGAAAAATTTTCCGGAAAATATAGGTTTTAATTGGTGTTTTAAAATTTCAATTGCACCGGTATTACTTGATGCATTATCCAAAGTAATAGAAAAAATAGAATTTATAATTTTATACTTAAACAATGTGTTCATAATACATGTAGCAATGATACCACTAGTGTGCCTAAATTCTAATTCATTAAAACTTAAAATACGCTTTTGTAAAATCCAATCATTATCAATATAGTGTGCGGTAACACAAATATAACTATCTTGAGATTTGGAAGTCCAAATATCGGAAGTAATAGAAATTTTAGAAGAAATATTAGCTAATTCATTAATTAATTTATCTTTATATTCATTGTAAATTGAAAATGCCATTTTCTTTGTAGTATTTCTAGAAACTTTTTTATATTCCGGACTAAAACCAAGGATCAAATTATTAAATCTCTTATTATCGGAAAGACTAAAGGGTTCTTCATTATGAATAATATATTTAGCTACTAATTTTTTCCCAAGTTCATTAGTATAATGATAAGTTTCAAAATTAGAATTGGAAATATTTAATTGAGTTTGTGTAGGGTCATTTTGAGTTATAGCATGCCGATCGGCATGCCTTTTAAGGTGGCCGGTGCCGCCGGAAGATTGGCATGTAAAATCCTTTTTGCATTTTTTACAAATAGCCCGAGGGCCTTTATTTGCAATTTCAACAATATCAAAATGCCCAAACCCCCGATGTTCTCTTCCTAATGGCGGCACTCGCATTAGCACCAAGATGGTCCGACATCGGTACCGCCATTGGAGTCATCAACACTTAGGGTTCGTTTTCATTAAAATTAAAAGGAGTATTATCGGAAGAGAAATCCAAAAATCGCCATTAAACTACTAAAATTAAGATTTTTCAATTACCTCGATTATTTGATGGAGAATAGAAGAAAACCGGAAAAAAAAAATTGAAAGAAGAATCACTCCAAGTTGTCAAATTGTGGTTCAAAGGTTGGAAGCCGGAACTTGATCAAACCCTCCAAATCTTCAACAAACTTGTCTTGATCCTTGATTAATAAAACAAAGCACTTAGAAATCTTGAACTTGAAGAAGTTGCTAGGAGTTGAGAATGAGAATTGAGAATTTGATAACAATGAGCTTTCTTGGTGGGAAAATATTTTAAGGGAGTAGAAGGCTTTTTATAGATTTAACATTAATTTTTCATTACCCAAAATGCCCTCATAAACTAGCCGTTTATAATTGTTGGGGAGGGTAAAAATGTCATTTTATCAAAAAGATATAAATACCCCCAATGATAGCCATTTTATAGTTGTTATAGGGGTAACAAATGACTTTTCCAACTTTAAAAACAAAAAAAAATTAAACACATTAAAAAAAAAAAAAAACAGAAGTTCAAAAAACAAATTTAAAAAATAAAAAATAAAAAAACCAACCGTTGGACTCCAACTTTGAGAATGGAGCCCAATGGTTGGTTTGGGCCAACAGCTGGATGATCCCAGCCGTTGGACCAACGGCTGGATGATCCAGCCATATCCAGCCAATTGAATGAATGGCTGGATCATCCAGCCGTTGATCCAACGGTTGGGATGAGCCGTGCCGGCCCGTCGTGCCCTTGCCGGAAACAGTTGGCCCAGCCCGTGTGCTACAGTACCCCGGGCCGTGCCAAGCACGGCCCGAAGCGGGCCGGGCCGGCCCGGCCCGTTTGACAACTTGATTCAACTGTTCCTTTAATATAAAAAAAAATATTTTTTTGCCCCCTCCCATCAAACTTTCTTTAAATAGTTCAACATTAAATCAGAATCAATCAAAGATTGATCAGTAAAAATGAAGCAAATTCGAGTGGATATAAAGCAACCCAATCAGTTCAAAAGGCATAGAATATTGTTATCAATTCATGATCTCTGGTACGAAGTGTTGAAATTTTGATATCATGCATGAAATATTAGGGTAACCACCACTTATAAAACCCAAGCACTTAGGTATTTCATGGTGGGTCCTCTTTTTATTTTAAGCATGTTCACATTTTTTATGTGGGACTAATTCATTTTCCCAGAGGCTAACGTCTACAATGATAGTAGTTTTTTTTGTTTGTTTTTGGGGGGAGGGACTTACTATCTCTGATACCATGTTCACATTCTTTCAAACTCCCGATATATTAGGGTAACCACCACTTATAAAACCCAAGCACTTAAGTATTTCATGGTGGGCCCCCTTTCTATTTTAAGCATGTTCACATTCTTTCAAATTCCCTATGTGGGACTAATTCATTTTTCAACAAGAAGCAGTTCCAATTTATAATAATTATAAAGACCAATCTCTTCTTAGACCATCAATTCAAGCAAGTTAATTATATACCTTCCAAATAAATAACAATAAGCTTAAGACTCTCCTCCACTTCTACCCATCCTTGTTTTCCTATTTTTCATGTGATCTAGGCTAAGTAAATGACTCAAGCTCAATAGCCTGACATAACATTAGTCCGACTATCGAGGGGTTCTGAGAGAGAATGATCTCGTAGCCATCGTAGTAAGGCTCCATCCCTTCACTCGACATGAGCTGCCAAACAAGACAACCGCTGAAGGTTCCACTGCCAGACCGGGAAAAGTTGTAGATGTTCTTGTAGATGGTTCTCATGTATATGTCCTTGCTTGTGACTGTGAAGCGGGAGGATCAGGGAAAGAGTGAAGAAAGAAGGACTGAGAAGAGGAAGGAAGAGGGAGGAGGGGCTGAGATAGAGGAGAAGAAGAGACAAAGAAGAAGAAGAGAAGTTTTTGGAGAAAGATTGTCTGCCCTCTTTGCGACATTTTCATTGTATTTATAATTGCAATTCTAATTGACTGAGATTGCTTCTAACAAACTACTGCAAGCGCTCATTGCTCCCTGATCTTCTCCTTGTGTTTTTCTTGGTTACTCTTCCACTCAAAGTGCTTATCTATATCATATCTACAAATCATGTCATGCCAAATTTGTGGAGTCTATCTTTCCCTTCTCTTTAGTCTTACTTAGGTTATCCTTCCTCTAACACTCTCTCTTATTGGTGCTCCTCTGTTTCCTTTCTTTCAATTACTGGCTCATCATCCCCAAAATTTTAGAAGTTTGCAACCTCTCGCTAGCTAGCTTTTATCCCGGATCTCTCTTCCTTCTCTCACACTAGTCTTCCCCTTTCTATTCTCCCTACGCCTGCCTAGGATTAGGGATTTGATGCCTGTATCGACCTGTCACACACCCTATCTCTGCCACCACTCTAACCATCGTTACCTCAACCCACCTCACCTTTGTCACCCCTCTAACCCTTATCACCTCAACGCACTTGAACTTTGCTGCCCTCCAACCTCCGTCATCTTAAGCCACCGCACGTCTCCACCCTTCCCGCCTCCTCTTCCCGAATTATTATCACCAGATCCAAAAACAAAATCTACAAACTGATCAATAATTAAACCTTATAGGTAGCTCACTAATTCCAATAACCTTAAACTAACATCCATAACTCATGCCATTAAAAATCCCAAGTGATGTCAGGCTAAGTTTGAGGAGTATGATGCTCTCGTTCAAAATGAGATTTGGGGACTTGCTCCCTCTGGCCCAAAATAGAATTTGGTTGGTTGCAAGTGGATTTTCATACCAAATATTTACCTGATAGTTTTGTTGGCAGGTATAAGGCTCTCTTGGTTGCAAAGGGGTTTCATTAGCTTCTTAGAGTTGATTATCATCTACCACTAATCATCTCACCTTTAACCTTTGCGGCTAATCATGTTTAGCCCATTTGCTAATTGGATGTGAATAATGCCTTTCTTCTGGGTACCTTCTCTAAGGATGTATTTGTATCACAACCACAAGGCCTCAATCTTGATCATCCTCATCATGTCTGCAAAATTCGCAAGGCTATTTATGGTCTTAAATAAGCTCCATGCGCTTTGGTATTTTATGGTCTTAAATAAGCTCCATGCGCTTTGGTATCATGAGTTATACCAATTTCATGTTACCTTTGGCTTCGTTAACTCTCATACATACTCCTCCTTGTTTATCTTATCCAATATTAATACTATGATTTATCTTATCCAATATGATTTATCTTCTGGTCTATGTAGATGACATTATTATTATTATAGGTGATGATAATGGTGTTGTACAGAAGTTCATACATCTCCTTGCTTAACGATTCTCTCTTAAGGATCTTGGACAATAAACTTATTTTTTTGGAGTTAAAGCTGCTCCCATTCTCAAAGCTTACTTTTTGTAAGATAATTGAAACCTAGAATGTCAAGATCCTTGAGAGAGATGCAACCTCCTTTAATGCTATGGTGTTTTACTATAATAAGGACAACAAGAAATCTACAAAGAGGAGAACCCATACATAACTTTATAGCAGAAATTTTTAGTAAAGACTTAAAGAGCAACATCAATTTACCAAGCTTCATTTGATTAAAAACATCTTAAAAAATATAGGATGCAAGGGATGAAGTTCTTCAATACTTTTTTTCACAGCTTTTTTATAGCTGCCATACTTACTTTACTTTTTACCTTTTCTTTGATAAGACCACACACACATGCACAAAGTTCTAAAAAAGAGACAATAAAATACATAACAAAGACTAGTCAACTATGGCTGGTCAACACATCTAGTAGCACATTAATACTCTAACATTAATTTCCCCCCTTAATGTGCTCTTCTTGAACTCCAAGCATTCATCTAAAGAAGATAAACTTATCCTTTGGAAGTACTTTTGTCAAAATGTTTGCAACTTTTTCTTCTCCTTTGCAAAATTTGAGCTCGACTTCACAATCTTCAATTGCATCTCAAATGAAATGGTGTTTGATTGCTATGTGACTGGTTCTACTATGATAAACTGAATTTTTTGCAATATTTATAGCTGATTTGTTGTCATAGAACAATATAGTAGCCTCCTTTTCTTCTCACCAAGGTCTTAAAATATCTTTCTTAACCAAATATCTTGAGAAGTTGCAAGACTAGCTGAAATATATTTAGATTCTGTTGTAGATTGTGGAACACTTTGTTGCTTATTGGATGCCCAAGAAAACACTCTGGAACCCAATGAAAAGCAATAGCCTGAGGTGCTCTTCATGTCATCTATGCAGCCACCCCAATCACTATCACAATATCCAATTAACTTTGCGTCAACACCTTTGTTGTATTTAATTCCATAGTTGATTGTGCCTTTGATGTACCTCAATACTCTTTTTGCAGCTCCAAGATGCAATTAGCCAGGATTATGCATAAATCTTGAAAGTAAACTTGAAGCAAACATGATGTCTGGCCTTGTAGCTGTGAGATATAATAAATTTCCCACCAAGCTTCTATATAATGTGGCATCAAATTTCTTTTCTCCATTTTCTTAACAAGTCTTTCATTAACCACAAGTGGTGTGGCCACTAATTTGCAATCTAGCATGCCAAATTTAGCATGTATATTTTATCATATCACCTTTGGCAAATAAAAACCCCCATCATCTTGTTGATAAATCTCTATACCAAGAAAATGATGCAATAATCCTATATCGTTCATGTCATATCTTCTCATCATTTCTTTCTTGAAATCAACAATCATCTTCTCATTATTGCTTGTGTAAAGTAAGCCATCCACATATAATGCAACAATTAGAATGTTTGACGCACCTTGACCTTTTATATATATATATATATATATATATATATATATATGGTTGCCTCACTTTTGCTCTTTTTAAACCTTTGCTCTAAAAACTATGAGTCAATTTAGCTATTCCAAGCCCTTGGTGCTTGTTTCAACCTATATAATGCTTTCTTCAATTTATACACCTTGTCTTCTTCACCCTTTTTGACAAAACCTTGAGGTTGATGGACGTACACCTCCTCCTTCAATTCTCCATTTAAAAAGGCAAATTTTTTCTCTAGTTGATGTCTATTTCAGCCTTTTTGGGCAGCAATGACAATTATGGCTCTAATGGTATCAAGTCTTGCAACTGGCGCAAATGTTTCATTTTAATTAATACTAGGCTGTTGTGAGTAGCCTTTAGCAACTAGCCTTGCCTTCTTTTTATGGATAGAACCATCTGAATTCAACTTTACTTTGTAAATCCACTTCACTCCAATGACCTCCTTGTTTTTAGGATTCCCCACTAGCTTCCAAAAATCTTCAAGTACTTCACCGATAGCTTCCTTCCACTCCAAGCTTTAATTGGAGTTTGGTTCCACACCGCTTTAGTGGGACTTCTATTGAGTAGATATATGTTTGTGTCGAAAAAATACATACACATAAATATATATGCATTAAAATTACAATATGCCAATATTTGAAGGGTGCCAATGAAATATATACCTAGAAGTATCTTGAAATTAAGATATTTTAAATTTAAAATAAAAAATATATCCGGTCGTATCCCAAGGCAAGCTAAAGACGCAAATCCTGAGGCAGTCTCAGAAATACAGATCCCAAGATAGTCCGAGAACACAAATCTCGAGACAAAAAATAAATGAATTAAATTTAAATTCAAGTTTTGATCTTATCTAGATTATGATAATTAAAATTCAAATTCAAGGTCATAAATCTAGATTATGATCATTAAAATTAAAATTAAAATTTTTGATCTAATCTCTTGATGATTAAAATTCAAATTCGAGGTTATACCTAAATCTAGATTATGATCATTAAAATTCAAAATTTTGATCTTATCTAGATTATGATATAATGATAAGTAAAACTCAAATTAAAATTTCAACCTTATCATCTAGGTTGTGAAGATCTATAAATAAAGGAGGGGAGACCTCTTGAAAAGAGACTTTTGGGGAAGGGTGAGGATCTCCTCCATGCTCTCCGCTCGGTGAAGCGAGAAGCCGTGTGGTCGGACGGACACGGGCCTGTCTCTAATGGCTTTGCCAAAGGATACAGGCTCGGGTCCGTCAATCGACTGTAATACAACATAAGGAAATCATGCTCCCTCCTCTACCATATTCCAGCCACCGGAGAAGAAACAAAAGCTATATAATAGCTTCTCTGTTTCTTTTCAATCCCCATCTTTGGCCGAAAATTCTTTGAAGGAGTCCTGGTGATAGCCGTTGATGCTCGTCGTCATCGGAAAGAAAGCAAGAGCTATATAATAGCTTTCCTGTCACCCCTCCCGTCACCAGAAAAGGGGCAAAGGCTATATAATAGCTTCCCCTCTACGCCGCCGGAGAAGAGGTCGAAGGGTATATAGCATATATAATATGTAAAACCCCAAGTCGCTGCCGAAGAAAAGTCCAAACGGTATATAGCATATATAATATGCGAAATCCCACGCCGCCGCCGGAGAGGGGAGGCAAAAAAAATCAGGGAAAAGGAAGAAGAAAAAGAAGAAAAAATGAGGAGGTAAAAAAAAAGAAAGGGTATAGACTTTCTCTCTTCTTCTTCTCTCTAGGGTATACTAAAAAAAAAAAAGAGGGAGGGCTCCTTCGTCACCTCCACCCAGCCGCCGGATCAACCTCGCCACCTCACCGACTGCCACCCGGCCAGCTTCAAAGACGCGATCCCCTCAAGACGTCCCTGTACAAGGCTGCTGCGTTCCTTAGCGCTGGCCAAGGCTGCGTCCCGGCCAGCCTCAAGGCGTCCCAGCCCATCAGCGTCTAAAGCTCCTGATCCGGCTAGATCGCGCGCTTCCTCCCCTTGTCAGCTCCCCATCTTCGCAAGTCTGCCAGTCCACCTCCTGCTGCCCAGATCCACTACCTGCAGGCCAGCCTCTGCCCAACTTATCAGTCGTGAGCAGTGCATAGTACTGCCCGGCTCCATGTCGTCAAGCTTCCTGCTGCCCATCGTTGTTAGAGGATAAGCGCAGGCCATATAATGGCCTCCCTGCTGCTCGTCGTCAACGGAAAAGCAAGGGCTATATGATAGCCCCTCTGCTGTCATCATCAACAAAGAAGAAAGCAAGGGCTATATGATAGCCCCTCTGCTGCTATCATCAACAAAGAAGAAAGCAAGGGCTATATGATAGCCCCTCTGCTACCCGTCACCGACAAAAAAGCAAAGGCCATATGATGGCCTCCCTGCTGCCTACTGCCGCCAGAGGAAAAGGGAAGAGTTATACAATAGCTGCAACCCAAAGGATCCAAGAAATAGCAAATCTGTAAGACTTAGAAGGGAGAAATAATCAATTACATGTTGATGAAGTTTGTTTAGCATATATTGGGATAATGTTTGTTTTCATTTTAATTTTGCGCTGCAAAAAGCTACAGGACCATGAAATTCAACATGTGGTCTCTATGAGATGCCCTTATGATCATGAACATTGCTGGCTGCTTCATACCATAGAGTTAACTTTGATATGTGAAAGCATTTAATTGTAAAATCTGTTGAGAAATCAGTCCAAATATATGTCACTGCAGAAATCGTAATTTAACTGCTGAAACTGCTGCTATGAAAAGAGAAAAGGGTTTGCTAGTGCTTTGTCAAGTTTCTTTGCTTCTTTGAAATTTGTTGGCTATTGCTGAATTAGTTATCATATTGCTATTGCTGCAAAATCAAAAAAAAAAAAAAGGGAAAGAAGCCAAATTTCTGCAATTCTGCTAACTTGACCACTCTTTATTCAAATATCGATAACTCTTGCCAGAAAATTCTGATCGAAGTGAAATTTGTGGTGTTGGAAACTAGATTTCCAGAGCTTTCCTACCATGTATGGTACATTTACTATTAGCATCCCAGATGGTACAGATTTCAATGGAAAGAGAGGTAGATTCCTGCAGTTCTGTCAGCTTGACACCCTCTCGTTCAAATGGTGATAACTTTTGATAGGAAACTCCGATTGAAGCGAAATTTGCGGCATTGGAAACTAGACTTCCAGAGCTTTCCAACCATGTATGGTACAGTTCTTTTCAGTGGCTCAATTAGTACAGTTCTTGATAGAAAGAAGACCAATTCCTGCAGTTTTTGTCAACTTGACCACCTTCTATTCAAACGTCGATAACTTTTGATAGGAAACTCCAATCGGGGCGAAATTTGAGGCACTGGAAACTAGATTTTTAGGGCTTTCCAACCATGTATGGTAAATCTCTTACCAAAGGCCCGGTTTATAGCAAATTTTGAGAGAAGGAAGGCAATTCCTGAAATTCAGCCAGCTTGATACCCCTTCGTTCGGGCATTGATAATATTTGCTAGAAAACTCCGATCAAGATGAAATTCATGGCATCGGAAATTAGTCATCCCAAGCTTTCTATCCATATATGGTGCAGCCTATATCGATGGCCCATATGGTATAGTTTTCAGTCATAAGGCGTGGCAGACTGCTGAAAACTCATGAGCTATTAGCGACCATGACGCGACGGCACTACAACAAGAATTCAAAGGGCGGTGGCGAGTCATATAAGGCGGCAGCGTCACTCAAATAAATGAATAAATGAATAAAAAATAAATAAATAAATAAATAAATAAATAAATAAATATATATATATATATATATATATATATATATATATATATATATATATATATATATATATATATATATATCCTATGATATGTAATGAAATTCTTGTTATGCAAATAAATGAAATTATTTTTTATTCATTGCCTCTACTTGTTCTTTTGCCCTTAATCGGAGGTTCCCACAATATTATTCGGGGTAATTAATAATAGAGGCTTGCCTCTATTAGGAATTGAAGAACCCACATATCAAAAATATGACATTTGTGCTTCGATATATCGTTTGATGTCTTCACGATGCCAGGCGCGTATTTTTGATCCCACAATATACAGCTGTATACACCACTTCTGCCGAAAATTTTTTTGGTAGACCTTTGTCATGTAACATGCATTTTACCATTTCCATTACCATTTGGTTTTCCCTCTCGAAAACACCATTTTGTTGCGGAGTGTAGCCAACGGTCAACTGTCTTACCATACCTTCATCTTCACAAAATTCTTGAAATTCATTTGAGGTGTATCCTTGCAACGATCACTTCTCAAAATTTTGATGTGATGGTCTCTTTGATTCTCACAAAGCTTTTGAACTTCTTAAAAATTGAAAACACTTGAGACTTTTCTTTCGTGAAGTAGACCCAAGTCATTCTTGTACAATCATTTATAAATAGGATGAAGTATTTGTTATCTCTATGCAATGGCGGATATAAGGGCGGGGGCTACTGCCCCCACCTAAGTTTTGTAAAATTTCTAATTGGCCCCCTATATTTTAAAAAAAATTTAGATAAATATAAAATTTACAAGGGTTTAAGTGAGAAAATCTAAACTAAAACCTATCTTCACCCATCAAAATTTGCAAAGTTCCCCATTGCCCCCTAAAGTTTTCAAAAGTTTTTATATAAATATAAAATTTATAAGAGTTTAATTGAAAAAAACCTAAACTGAAACCTATCTTCAACCTGTCTCATCTATGGATCATACCTCTTCTCTCTTGCTCACCGTCGTCGCCACCTAATCTTTGTCGCTGGCTCGCCGCCTTGCCATTGCCGGCTCGACGCTCTTCTAATTTTGATAGCTCGTTGCTAGGTATTTTTTGGGAGAAGGAAGTATTTGATTTTTCTTATATAACTTCAATTTTTTGGAATTGTTAATGTTCTTTGAATGTGAAAAAGGGGCAATCTTGGATTCTTGGTTTTGATGTATGCTTGGTAGTGAGTTATTTGTTCATCTAGGGTTAATAAGGTATAATTGAATTTTGCTTCTTAGTTTGTTTAATGTTCTTGGATTTATTTAGTTTTTCATGAATTTTGCTTCATGATTTAATTTTTTTTGTTTCTATCCATTAATTTGCTTCATGCTTTATATTACACTTGTTGATAAATTAATTTGATTCAACTTGTTTTGTTTGATTAAACTTTTATGTGTGGTTTTTGTTAATTTATTTCTTATAATTTTAATTATGATATTTATCTAATCAGTTTTCGTGTTAATTAATTTAGATAGTTCTAATGAAGAATCAAACAATTGATTCTTTTTTCAAGAAAAGGAGCGCTTCAACTAGTACATCTACTTCATTAAACTTGGTTGAGGCTTTAATAGTAGATAATGAAACTATTGTACAAGAGGAAAAACACTCACCTAAAGTTCTCGATTGGATGAAAAAAAAGATGATTTAAGTTTTTTGGAACGTGATCCCGGAAAGCGCCCACCAATTTGGAGTTATCCGGTAAACCAACAAGATGAAATTCGGCGTGCTTATATCAAAGCCGGGCCTATTCAACATATAATGTTAGAATATCCTTCTGATGAGAAAACTCATTGTCGTTTCCAAGCTTCATGGTTTAAATTATTCCCCGAATGGTTAGAATACTCTCCAAGCAAAGATGCTGTTTTTTGTCTTCCTTGTTACTTAATTATTTAATAAGCCAACTGGGCATGCTGGATCAGGAGCATTTACAGTTGATGGATTTCGATCATGGAAAAAAGTTAATGATGGGGAAAATTGTGTTTTCTTAACTCATATTGGAAAGGATCCGAACTCTTTGCATAAGAAAGCTATCATGCAATCTCGTGATCTATTAAACCAAGCACAACATATTCCACACGTCATAGAGAAGCAAACCTCCCAACAAGTTGCCAACAATAGATTGATATTAAAGACCTCAATAGATGCTATTAGATGGCTCACATTCCAAGCATGTAGTTTAAGAGGCCACAATGAACACTCAGATTCAACAAATTGAAGCAATTTTCTTGAATTGATCAAGTTGTTAGCATCTTATAATGAACGTGTGGCATCTGTTGTTTTAGACAATGCTCCTCAGAATGCATCTTACACCTCACATAGTGTTCAGAAAGAGATATTGTAGGTCTTTGCAAACAAAATAAGATGTGTCATTCGTAAAGAAATTGGTGAATCAAAATTTTGCATTATTGTTGATGAAGCAAGAGATGAATCTAAAAGGGAACAGATGGCTATTGTCTTGAGATTTGTGGATAAAGCTGGATTTGTAAAAGAGCATTTTTTTGATATAGTTCATGTTTCTGACACTACTTCACTAACATTGAAAAAAGAAATATTTAGTGTTCTTCTTCAACACAATCTCAATGTAAAAGATATTCGTGGTCAGGGATATGATGGGGCTAGTAACATGCGTGGAGAGTGGCCTGGGTTGCAAGCTCTTATCTCTAATGAGTGTCCATATGCTTATTACATACATTGTTTTGCTCATCGTCTTCAGTTGGCATTAATAGCAGCATCTAGAGAGGTCATTCTAGTCCATCAATTTTTTGCTAAGTTAACGGCTGTTGTCAATATAGTTGGCTCTTCTTGCAAACGACATGATCAATTACAAGCTAGTCAAGCAGCTGAAATTGAAAGACTTCTTTCTATTGATGAATTAGAAACTGGTAAAGGTATGAATCAAATAGGTACTTTAAAATGAGCTGGGGATACTAGATGGAGTTCTCATTTAAGCTCCCTTCGAAGTTTGAGGATTATGTTTCAAGCAACTTGTACAGTTCTAAAGAACATAATTTCTGATGGAGCAACCTATACTCAACGAGGAGATGCAGATGCAACTTATGATGCAATTACGTCTTTTGAATTTGTGTTTATCTTGCACCTTATGATTGATATTATGGAAGTCACTCATGATCTTTGCCAAGCTTTGCAACGCAAGTCTCAAGATATTATAAATGCCATGCATCTTGTTTCTACAACAAAAATATTGATTCAAAGATTGCGAGAAGATGGATGGGATCTTTTGTTAGAGAAAGTAAAGTCATTTTTTGAGAAACATGGAATAGATGTTCTTGATATGAGTGCTCCTTATACCTCAGGTCAAGGTCGATCTCGTCTTCAGAAGGATCCAATTACTATGGAACACCACTTTCGTGTTGATATATTTTATGCTACAATTGATTCTCAATTACAAGAATTAAATGAGAAGTTTAAAGAAGATATGGTAGAATTGTTTATGCTTAGTTCAGCTCTGGATCCTCTGGATGACTACAAGGCATTCAATATTGATAATATATGTAAGCTTGCAGAGAAATTTTATCCTGAAGACTTTTTAGAGCAAGAGAAGTTGCATTTGAGATATCAGTTAGAACACTTTGAGCTTGATATTCGTCGGCATTCAGCTTTGCGAAATTTATCTTCAATTTCTGAATTATGCCAAGAATTGACGAAGACAGGAAAATCAACCATTTACCCACTTGTTGATAGATTAATTCGACTCGTGTTGACTCTTCCTATTTCAACAGCTACTACTGAACGTGCATTTTCTGCTATGAAGATTGTGAAAACAAAACTTCGAAATAAAATGGAAGATGATTATTTGGGGAGTTACTTGATTACATACATTGAAAAAGAAATTGCGCAAACCTTTGATGATGATTCAATCATAGATGATTTTTGTGACATGAAAGAAAGGAGATTGCAATTTAAAATTCCCAACTTGTTCAAATAGGTGAGTGGTATCTACATTTTATTTATTTATTTTAGTTCATGTGAACTTATATATACAAAAATTGTATTTTAATTTTGATTTCTTCTTTTTCAAATGGCAGAAGATTATTGGTACTAGGAATTTAATATTTTTGTATTAGAAGTTGGAAGTACAATGAAATTGTTGAGGTTAGAAATTTACACTTTAATTATATATATATGTCAAATCATAAATATATCCTGAGTATATATATGTTTTGATTATTATATAATTATAATTCAAAATTGATAGCTAAAAAAAATTTATATTGGACGATGATTTTAATAATTCGCCCCCCCTATGTCTGATTTCTGGATCCGCCACTGCCTCTATGTGAGATAGTCCTCATTGCCCCACATGCGTCAGTATAAATTAGCTCTAGCATATTCTTAGATCTCCAAAAAACTCCTTTAGGAAATGGTTGCCGATGCTGTTTTCCAAGTGCACTTTCATCAAACAAAACATCACAACTTATGATAATTTTGTTAGTCTTCTAGTTAAACAATATCTATAGCCTTTAGATTGTGAGCTATAGCCAACAAAAAATGCATTTTCACTTATTTCATCAAGCTTGTACCTTTTCACTTTTGGAATTTGATCATAGCAAATGCTTGATTTCCTCCATAGTTGAGATTAATTGGGAAACTTCGGTTTGTCTCCATTTTAATTTTTATAGTCAGCTGACTACCATCCTTTTATAATAGATAGAGCACTGATTATCATCAAAGTTTAGTGTCTATTATGCTCAAGGAGTTGTCCAAGACTCAGCAGATTTTGGTCTAAGTCAGGAACAAGCAATACATCATGAATAAATTTGGTGCCTCTCTTTGTTTGAACACTTATGGTTCCTTTTCCTTATGCTTGCACAATACCTCAATTTCCCATCTTGACTTGAGTTTTAATTTATAGACTCATCCAAGTCGACAAAGATAGATCTCTTCTTTGTCATATGGTTGCTACAACCACTATTAAGGAACCATACATGCATCATCATTGGTTCCGGTTTCCTTGTGACAAGCAAAAAATAAATTTCCTTCACCACCTTGCTCCTCTTTTGAAAAATGTTCTTGTTGATTGCCTTTGAGTTGATAATTCTTCTAAATATGGTCAAATCTTTTGCAATGGTGGCATTTAGGTTTACTCTAATGCCAACAATCCTTCTCAAGGTTATTGTCCTTGCCACAAATATATGTTGCAAGACCTGAAATTTTCTGCAGAGAATGTTCTTGACTTCTACCTCTTAGATTTCTTCCTCTTCCTCTTCCACGGCAATATCTTCCACCTCTACTTGATTCTCCACCTTCATCATTCTTGGGGTTGATATTTAGCTTTGTTTGGAAGGCACTCTCAATTGATTTTTCAGCATGCCTTGCAATTCTTTTTTCATGGGCGATCAAGGATCCCATCAACTCTTGAACATTCATTGCTATCCTTTGTCTCCTCAATTATTAACACCATAGGATCAAACTTTAGAGGCAAACTAACAAGAATTTTCTTAACAATTCTGCTATCTTTAATCTCCTCACCAAAAGCTTTCATTTCATTCACAACTTTGATGATCTTTGTGTAGTAATCTTGCACATTTTCTGCTTCACACATCTTCAAATTTTCAAGCTCTCTTCTCAATGTTTGAAGAGTAACATTTTTAACTTTGAGATTCCCTTGGAATTCTCTCTGTGGAATTTGCCATCCTTTATTGGCTTGATTGACTCCCATAATCCTTGAAAAGATATTTGCACTTACACCTTGTTGAATATATAAGAGAGCCTTGGCATCCTTCCTTTTATGATCTTCGAGTGCTTTTAGTTCTTGATTGCCAATATTTGTGCTAGATGGAGGTTCATCATATTCATCCTCACCATATTCCCACAAGTCTTAAGATCTGAATAGGGTTTTTATCTTAACACACCAATGATCAAAATGTTTTCCATAAAACACTGGAATTGGAGGACTATCACTGCTTTGGCTTGCCATGTGATTCCTTTGTAAATGAGTTAATAGAGATAGAACTCTGTAGCTCTGATACCAGATTTTGTAAGATAATTGAAAAGAATGTCAAGATCCTTACATGAGAGAGATACAACCTCCTTTAATGCTATGGTGTTTTACTGGAATAAGGACAACAAGAAATCTACAAAAAGGAGATCGAACCAAGACATAGCTTCATAGCAGAAATTTTCATAAGATTTAATAGAGTAGCATCAATTTTCCATAGCTTCATTTGATTCAAAACATCTTTTTAAAAAACATAGGATGCCGACGGAGAACCTGGAAGAATCACTGATGATCTTGAAATGGGAGTGGCTGGAACAAGCAATGGACACCAGCCTCAACAGAAGAAAAAGAACAAAAAAAAGGAGAAAGAAGAAGGCGGAGCAAGACCGGAAGGCCACCAGAAGGATAACGGAGTACCAGCGAAAGAGGAGGTGCCCACTGGACTGAAGCGGAGCTTGGCCGGAAAAACCAACAGGGAAGAAGCTGAAGTTTGGACCAGTCCTTCATCTACGCAGGACCGGTCCATGGGCACATCCAAGCATCCAGAGGGATCACGTCGCGCAGAAAACGCGACGTCCGTACCACGGACGCTGGACTCCCAGGGCCACGTATCGGCATGCAAAGACGTTAACGTGGAAAAGAAGCTCCACCTGCATGGAGTTCTTTACAACTTTTTTACAGCTGCCATACTTATTTTACTTTTTACCTTTTCTTTGATAAGACCACGCACACACCTGCAGAAAGTTCTAAAAAAGAAAAACAATAAAATACATAACATAGCATCTAGTAACACATTAATACTCTTAACGCTTTTGTCTCAAGATCAGTATACTACTTTCTCAGCTCTCTCTTGTTAATTAGTAATTTGAAAATAGTATCCTCCCCTAATATAACTATGCATTCCAATATATAATTCATCATGACACGAGAAAAAACTTATAAACCACGGGTACATATCGATCCTAAATTACAATATCGCCAAACTGATCATCACTGATTAATAGGAACAAGAACAATAAGCTCAAGACTGTCCTCCACTTCTGCCCATCTTTGCGTTCCCATCTTTCATGTGATCATCTTAAACACCATGAGTAAGGCTAAGCAAATGGCTCAAGTTGGACATAACATTAGACTGCCCGGTGATTAGTCCGGCCGTGGAAGGGTCCTGAGAGAGAATGATCTCGTAGCCGTCGTAGTATGGCTCCATCCCCGAGCCGGACATGAGCTGCCAAACGAGACCGCCGCCGAAGGTCCTGCCACCGGACCGGGCAAAGTTGTAGATGTTCCTGTAGATGGTGCTCATGTACATGTCCCTTCTTGTGACTGAGAATCCTGGATCCTTGTCAGACTTGCCAAATTCAGTAATGACTATGGGTTTCTCCAGGATTTTGTTGGCGTCATCCCAGTGGCTCCACATCCACCTCGTTGCAAATGCTGTCTGGTCTGCTTCACTCTGTCCTGAAAGCCTGCATTCAATGGTTTTTATTGACTATATATAATTTGGTTTTGAGAGAGATACAGAGACAAAGATCTGACCAAATATCAGGATAGGCGTGGATAGTGGCGAAGTCAATGTTATTCAGGAGATTGCTGGTGATGAAATCAGTGCCAACTTGTTTATAACCAGGGTTGTATTGCTTCTTTTCTGGCATTGAATCACCATAGAATCCTTCCATTCCAATCTCAAGCAAGTGTTTGTTGTCTATGGACTTGGTGTAATCTGCCATCTCTTCAACCCAAGCCTGCATGCATTTTGAATATTTGATGAATCAACTTACGTACGTACTGTGCATTCAAGCATGCATATGTATCCTTTTAATTAATTGCATGGTGGTGATACTTACATGCACCATCTTGCCAGAATAGTCAGCTTGACAGCGTGGCTCATTGATCAGCTCCCATGCCATGATTGTTGGATCATCTTGGTATACTATGTTTGTGATGGTGTTGTATCTGGTTAACACTTTCTGCAATATATCAAACAAGATAATTAAATTCACAGTGTGTGTATATATATACATATATATGTAAAGTTTTTCTCAATTACATGCATATGCATATCATCAACATATATGTAAGTAAACCTTGATATGGTTCTTGTAATAAGTTTTCACCAGTGCATTTGTATAGAAATCATCTTCACCATTGACTGCCTCTCCTGCACTCTTAGCCCATTGCACATACTGTTGCTTTCCTCCGAAGTCCTTGAAGTTGTTTGCAAGGGTCAGAATCAATCTAATTCCATATCTCTTAGCCTCCGAAATCACAAAATCCAATGCCTGAACCCCATCCAATTCATCATACAATCAGTAAAATTTCAACATATATATGTATCTACACAAAAGAGTGAACCAATGATATTTATTTATATATATAAACACATGCATGCTTGCATGCATGCAAGCACAAATGCACTCAACCTGAAACACACGTTCATCATACACCCCTGGAGACACCTGAAGAGCTCGGTCACCTCCATCACTAAAAGCCCATGTCCTGCAGACACTAAGACCTGCGGCGGAAGCATCCCGGAACACTTCGAAGACTTTGTACCGTTCTGCGGGGTCTACACCAACGTGCATCATCCAGTATGAATTGAAACCATTGAAGAGGAAAGGAGAGCCATTGAGAACAAACTGATTCCTTTGTATCCTAACAAATGAATCCCCATTTGGCTGTCCTTGTGATTGTGCTTGTGCACTGAGAAACCAAAGAGCAAGAGAAACGCAAGCAAAGAAACAAGAACAAGGACAAAAGTGAGCCATTCGATGATCTGAAGAAAAGAACTAATGATTGGAGCTATGATCGATGGTAAAGAGTTTGGAGGGAGTGGGATTTATAGGGAATGGAAAGTGAAACAAGTCCATGAAAATGAGTAGAATTCGGTTGTCTAAGATTGGATTGTAGCTAAAGATAGCAAGGGATCGATCAGAGAGGGAATTTAACACTAAACGCTAGGGGAGCTGGTAAGTAGACTGTAATAACTGCTGCTTAAATATTTATTATTTCACTCCAAGTTAATGAATTTATTGTGTGGGTATATACATATGTTAAATACAAAGGAGACAAGAGTTTTTCAAGAATTGTAGAACAATAGGAGTTAGATTTTGAATTTGTTAAAAAAAAAACTCAGACATTAATTTAGTTATGAGAGCAAAATTAGATATTTAATGGATGGATAAGATCAAGCTTCTTTTGTTTTGACTCGCAGTTGAAGAGAATGAATGAATTTAGTCATACGAGAGAAGTTGGTGGTCGTGCCATGGCTTAATTAGGATGGTCCTATATATGCTTGCTAGATTGAGGAAACATAATATTTGGCGGCGGATAATGACATAAATTTATGTCGAAAAGAGGGCCAATGGATAGAGTTTGGAACAGATAAAGCGGATTCATTAAAGTTTGCAATGTTTGGGACTTGGGAGATCATAGAGTCTGCTTATGTTAGTTTTATGTCGTGATATGTAGGTGTGCCTTTCTTTCCCTTGGTTTTTCCCTATTTTCCTTGGTCAGCTGTTTCTTAAATACCAAAGTAAAGGAGATAAAAAAAAATTGAAATAAAAAAATGTCTTTTTTCCCCTGAAGATAGAGTTTCTTAAAATTCTTTTAATAGTAAACTGAATTGTTATGGTGAAAAAAAATGTACCTTAGGGGCTGTTTGTTTCGCTGGATTCCAAATCCAGTGTATTCATAAATCCAGTTGCTTTTTAAAACGGGTGTTTGGTTGACGGGATTTATAAGGATTTGTAAATACGTTGTATTTACAACTCCCGTAACCATGGGATTTGGTACTACGGCCGATTTGGCCGTAGTACCAAATCCAGCATTTCAATCCCTCACGTGAAATCACGTGAGGGATTAGGGTGAGCGGTTTTTTTTTTTTTTAATTTTATTATTATATAAGTAAATGACCTCCTATTTGATTATTTAGAGAGTTTTAAAAATTTTCAACCGTATGGATGGAAAGATCATCAAAAAATAAACTAGTATATCGATTTTCATATAATTTGGTAATTGTTTGGTCCTCCCACTTAATAGTTGAAATTCTGGACCATCAAATTTTTATAAAATAAGAACCGTTAAGTGGGGGAACCAAACAGTTACCAAATTGTATGAAAATAGACATGCTAACTTATTTTTCGATAATCTTCCCATCCGTACGGTTGGAAATCTTTCAAACATGCTCCAGGGGCTAAACAGGAGGCGAGTGGGAATACACAGTAATATCACACACGTCTATATATATATAATATATTTTTTTAAAAAATAATCTTTAAATTTATTTACAATAATATAAATTATTCATATAATTATCATCAAAAATTAATATCATGTTAAATACATCCATAATAATCAAGTATTATAACATAAAAATATTATTATAAATATGTTTTTAAAAAAATTATATTATATATATATAATAATATATTTTTAAGAAAATAATTATTTTATATATATATATATATATATATATATATATAAATTAAGAAAATTTTGTGAGGCTTTTATTATTAATAAAATCTACTCATAGCCTATGATGGGGGTAATCTCACCATGAATAACTATATACAAAGATTCTGTAATCCAACACTCTAAATACATCAAACCAAACACATACTTTTCAAATCCAGATTTACATATCCTTCTAACCAAACACTGGATTTGACTCTCCTGTATTTTCAAATCCATGGATTTACAACTACAATGTAATTCAAAATCCATGTATTTGAAACTACTTCTAACCAAACGCACCCTTAATGTTAGTCAAGCCGGCCTTCCCTTGGAGAGCCACGTGGAGATTTTCCCATTACTTACTGACAAGGGAACATGGGCCTTGCCTTTTGGCTCTAAGATGGGAGCCGAGCTTGATCATTTTCAAGATCTCGTTTGCCTCGCGTTTAGGGTTTCTTTTGGTGTTTATATATTTTACTCCCTGATAAATATAGTCAAATTATATTTTTAAATACTTATAATTCTCTATCAGTAATCTCAACAAATTTGAAATTTTTTTATGTTAACTAATATTTTATTTTACAAATTATTCTTTAAAATAACAAGTTACTCCTATAATTATTATTAGAAATGATAATTATGTTTAATATATATATATGAGTTTCTCTTAGTGAAAAAATTTTTAAGAAAATAAAATAGATTTTTTTTCTTTATATGAATTACATTAAAAATATAATAGCTGTGAGTCTGTGACTATAAACTCACAATAAATCTAAACATTACTAATATATAACCTTTACTTTGAAAAAAAAAAAATCCATAAGTAAAAAAACCTTTACATTCACGTACAAAATAATTTTGAATACACATTACTTTAATATCTATGACTATATTTTTTTTTTGATAAAGTGGATAAACCGCAATTTATTTGTAAATTAATTTAAGAAGACTTCATTATATTGTTCATGCAGCGAAAAATAAAATACATCTATTAGCACTCTCCCTTGCCTGAGATGTTGCCTCCTTTTGCCTCCTTGATCTACTCCATCATGCCTGCTTGTGTCGTGCCCTTGGTTGGTGGTGGGTCATCCTCAAACACATTGCCACCCGCATCAGCCTGTCCTAGCGTATCCAAGTTGAATTCAAGATCAAGGCTTCACGGGTTTCTATGCGTTTCCAACTTGAGCCGTTTTGCCGGAGGGGCTGCATCCAACCAAGAAATAAGGAGGAAAGTAATATCACGAATAATTCTTGAACAAGCGCATTGTTTGTCTTGAAAGCATCGTCTATTCCTTTCCCCCCAAATACTCTAGGTGATTGACATCACGCCAGATCCCAGCCTCCTCGAAGGGTATTGTCCACCCCAGAGAAGGCAACCTTTGTTCCCAGAGAGTATGTGTCTCGAATCCAGTTGTTCGTAGACCAAACATCCTCCCGACTCCCGAAGTGGTTCCAAATTTGCGCTACCAAGGGGCATGAGGTCAGCAGATGTGTTACGGATTCATCTTCTGTTTCACACAGGTAGCATCTTGTACGTTCCCCCCTCCAGTTTCACTTATGTAAGTTATCGAGTGTGAGGATCCGGTCTTCTTTTGCCAACCATGAGAATAATTTGACCTTAACGGGGCATGGTTGTTTCCAGAACCGGTTCTTTAGGTCACTCCGAATCCCACCGTCCACTCTGAAATGATACATGGATTTCATCGTGAATATTTTGTTAGGTGTGAGTTTCCACTCCCTTGTTTCAGTCACGAAGGGGGTAGGATTGAGGTTCAATAATGCTTGCTTAATCAAGTCGAATCCCTCTTGTTCCTTGTTATTAAGTGGCCCCAACTTTAGGAGTTGTATGCCCCTCTGTAGTTTGATTCTTGCTTCTTGGATGGTAAGATGTTGTTTGATTGATAGTTCATATAGCCCTGGGAAGATACTGCATAACGAGAGTCCCTCCTACCAATTGTCCATCCAGAGGTTGGTAGTTTCGCCTGTCCCCGGTTTGACCCACATATTCGCCATTGTTGGTGAGGTTTCCAAACAAATGCCTTTCCAAAACAGAGATGCTCTGCTGGTCGTCGGCTTGTGAGGGTCGATGTATCCTTTTTCTGGAATAGGCTTCTTGAAAGATCTTTTGGCAGATTCCTGCATTACCAGTAAGAATCCTCCACCGCCATTTTCCCAACAGGGCCTCATTAAATATTCGGACGTTCAGGATTCCCCAACCTCCGTTTTCTTTGGGCCTGCATAATCTGTCCTAGTTAACAAGGTGGTAGCTTCTTGTTTCTTTATCCACTCCCCTCCATAGGAACCCTTCCTGATGCCATCGATTTTTTGGATAACCCATTCCGGGAGACGATAGGCCGACATCCAGTGAATTGGTATTGTGGAGATAACTGAGTTTAAGAGTGTGAGTCGCCTCCCTAGTGACAATAGCTTCCCCTTCCAAGTCTCCAACTTGCCCCTGATCTTCTCTATAAGGATATTCCAGTCTTCTCTTCTCGGCCGACCTCTAGATAGTGGTACTCCAAGATATCTTACTGGAAGGTTGGCTCGTGCACAGTTCAACACTTGTGCGAGGGCTTGGATATGATGTTCTGGAGCCTTGATCGGAATAATGACACTTTAGGTGTAGTTGATCTTTAGCCCCGAAAATCTCTTGAAAAGGTAGAAAATGAGTTTCAGGATTCGGGCCTTCGATAATCCCCCTATGCAAAAGACTAGGATGTCGTCAGTGTATTGTAATGACGTGACGGTGGTCTCCCCATTAATCCCAATTGGGATTCCCCAGTAGTTGTTTGACCTGACGGCCTCTGAAAGCATCGTGGATAGCACATCCATGGCCAATACAAAGGTTAGAGGGGAAAGGGGGTCACCTTGTCTTAAGCCTCTCTTGCTCCTTATATATCCCGTTGGCGTACCATTAATAAGGAACTGTGCTTTAGAGGTAGTGAGTAGGGATCGTATCTACATCAACCATTTGGGTATCCTCTGGCTTGGAGGATTTCCAGGAGGTAATCCCAATCCACCGTGTCAAAGGCTTTCTCCAAGTCGATCTTGATGAGGGCCTCATTGTTGTCTCCCCCCTTCATCTTGTGGATTAATTCCTCGGCTGCAATTATATTGTCGTGTATCAGTCTGCCTTGGATAAATGCAGTTTGGGAGTCATCCACCAGGTCCCCCAAAACTTCTTTGAGGCGGTTGGCAAGGACTTTGGAGATAATCTTGATGGAGCAATTGATCAAGCTGATCAGCCTGTAATCCTGTATGGCCTCGGGGGATTCATTTTTCGGGATCAGGAGGATATGTGCCCAATTTAGGTGTTCCAGATTGGTCGTGCCCTGGAAGAAGTCGTCGAAGAGTCTCAGTATGTCTTCCTTTATGATATTCCACCCTTGCTGATAGAAAGTCATAGGGAAGCCATTCGGCCCTGGAGCTTTGTCTGCTCCTAACTCTCTAACTGCCATTCTAATTTCCTACTCCTGAAAAGGTTGCTCCAGATGATCCAGGTTCACTCTCCTTTTGCATTCGAATAGGCGATCCCAGGAGGTTTTGTACCTCATCTCCTGTTCGGTCCCAAAGAGAGCAATGAAATGTCTAGAAATGGCCTCGGTAATTCTTATTGGATCCGTAACAGTCAAACCCTCTACCTGGAGTTGAGTGATCCTGTTGTGTTCCTTCTTTGACTGGCGATAGTATGAAAAAATTTTGTGTTCTGATCCCCTTGTTGTAGCCAGTTGACCCGAGACCGTTGTCTCCAGTAAGCTTCCTCCTCTGAGATGATATGTTCATATTCTCCCCTGTGTACCATTTCCTGATTTAATTCTTCCATTGTGAGGTCCCTGGTTTCTTTATGGGTGTCCAGTACTTTGATGGCCTCTAGAATGCCCCTCTTCCTTTCCATCTTTTGATTGAGGGTATCCTTTTTCCAACGGGTCAGCTTATCCTTGGTGAGTTTCAGTTTTTTGGCCACGATGTAGGCTCCATCCCCCGTTAGTGAATGCCCTTACCAGTCCAGCCTTATCATCTCCCAGAAGCCCTCTTTCTTAGCCCACTCTCTATCAAATCGTAATGCAGATGGATGAGGGGTGTGCACTCCGCATTCTAGGCATAGCAGGGCATGATCTGATCGTACTTTGGGCAGCGCAGTTTGCCATATGCGCGGGAACTCAAGAACCCATTCAGTGGAAATGAGGAATCTGTCTAGCCTGGCAAAGGCTTGTGATTCTCTCCCATTGGTCCACGTGTACCTTCTCCCCAGGAGAGGGGGATCAACAAGGAGGAGATCTTGTATCATCCCCTCGAAGTCCTCTCTCTCCCTTATCGCGTGTGACAAAGAGTTGGCCTCTTCCAGTCTCCGGGTAGTATTGAAATCCCCGCAAAGTAGCCATGGACCATCCCATCTTCCTCTGATTTCCCTGAGTTCATTCTAGCAGAGTACTTTCAAGGCCAGGTTGCATGGAGAGTAGATTGTGGTGATCATTCTTGAGATTTCCTGATTCGCCTTAATAGTCAGGATGACCGTAATTGCAAATTGGTCTCGAGTCACACTATGGAGGTTGTATTTGGAGCTGTTCCAACCAATACAACAGCCTCCTCTTGTGTCTGGCGCTGGGAGCTCTGCGCGTTTGTTGAACAGAGTTCCACCGATGGTTCACCATATGTTGTTGCTTATGTTAGGTAGCTTAGTTTCTTGTAGGCAATATATATTTGCTTTGTGGAGGGAGAGGAGATCCCGAACTAGGTAACGTTTCTTCCTTTTACCCAGTCCTCGAACGTTCCAGGAGATAACTTTCATTAAAAAACTGGTATGGGCCCGGTTGTCTCGGTTAGGGGTGTCCAGAAATCCTAGTTGATTTCCTTCCACACCCTTTCCCACTCCTTCTCCCTTTCTCGTATATGTTGAACATAAGAAGCCTTTTGCTCTTCGAATGGACCAAGGTTGATCCCTACCCTTAATGCATTGTCCAGGAGTTCCCTATCTTTCCAATCACAAAGTGTTAGGGTAATAGGGGTAAGAGGAGGGTTGTTACCTTTCATATAAGTCTTCCTCCTGGAAGTGGATGGAGCGATGAATCCTTCTTTCTCAAGTCTTGTAGTCATCAGCTTTCGGGTCCTTCCACTTCGATGGATAGCTTCCTTGGGGGATGCCAGTGATACTTTATGCTTGGGTCGGTGTTCCTTCCTTTCTTTGCTGATGGGGTCCTCCTCCGTACCTTCCTCCATTGCTCCTTGCCCTACAGATATGGTGTCTGTTGATATGCCTTCCCATGCTTTGAGCTTGTTGGGGGTGTGTGGTAGTTTATCCTGGGAAAGTTGTAGTGTGTTAGAGAGGCCCTGAGATGTTGGGCTTTCCTCCGAGTTTGGTGTCAGGCCCATATTGTTATCCTCATGTCTTTTGGTAATGTCCACTGGATCTTTGGCCTGCATATTCTCATCTCCACTTAATTGGGCTTTCCACAATCCTTGCATTTTCGGATCAATCTCTCTTTCCATTCTTTCATCTATAAAATCACCCACATTTTCATCATCTTCATTAATTAATTTTCTTGGGTTAGAGTAAACCGTAAGTTGGTTTTTTGTGTTCCCATTGAATTCATCATTGACTTTGATTTTAATATTAACAGCCTCATTGAAATTGATGTTTGAAAAAGTCCCTCGATTCTCATTATTAATATTAATAGCCTCATTGACTTTGATGTTTTAAAAAGTCCCTCCATTCTCATTGTTAACCTCCATTACATGTGCCTTCTCTCCTTGCCACTTGGCAATATTCACCTCCTCTTGATCACCTGATGCTTGGATACGCTTTAAGAGTGACACATGTCCACGCTTTTTCTCCTAATCTTTACAGATTGAGTGGTGGACTTCCGTTTTCCGTGCTAAATGCGAACAAGTCCCATGCGGCGCCAAGGATTTGCGACGCCACGTGTTCTTTGACACATGTCACACATGTGGGAGGAGCTGGGGAATCCCCGCACCGATCCCCTCTCATCCTTGCCGTCCGTCTTCTTTGAATCCCTACCGTCCGATTTCTGAATAGTCCCATCATGCACCCCTCTTCTCTCGTCAGATGAACTCCGTACCCTGTGCTCCGCGGCAGAGCTGGTGGCGTGTGCTTCCACATTGTCGTGTATTTGAAGCCCCTCCCCTGACCACGCTTATGGCTCAGGTTCGTCCGCAACGCGCGCTGCTTGGGGTGGAACCATTGCAGCTTGGCTGATCTCCTCCCCAAGCGAAGCGTGTCCTTCCACCTCCTCGAGATCTGTGTGTACGGATCCTGGTCGACCGCGTGAGGGCGGCACCCTGCCAAGACGTCATTCATGTGTCCACGCACCGCCCGCGGACCGTCGGCGTCACGCATCCCTACAGAAGTTGCAGGACCGATCCGTTCCCTCTCCCATCAGCGGTGAGGTTCGCTGATTCGGATCTCGGCCGTCCTCCACCTTCTGATTCCTGATGGTCCCATTCTCGCAGTATCGCCTTTCCTTTCTCACGACAAGAAATCTCACTTTGATTATCTTCTCCATTCCGGCCTCGGTTTGGCTTCTCTCTCTGAGGTTGCTCCCCCAACGGCGGCAGTGGTTCCCTGTGCTTTCCTCTGTCGATTCTCGGACCAGGGTTGCTCTGCACGGTCCTCCTCAGTGAGCCCAACCTGCTTCCTCTCTCTTCCTTTATCCCGGTGGTGTCGAAGACCTTCATCAGCTCACTTTTGCATTCTCTTGCCCGGTGACCAGTACTCCCGCAGCGTCTGCATGTGATCGCCCTCCTACAGCTGTGTGCTCGGTGCCCTGGCTTCAAGCATTGACCGCATACCATTACCGGACCCGATGGGGTGTGGATAATAGGGGGTGAACGCCTTCTCGGTTGCAACAGCTGCGGGGGTGGTCTCATCAAGGGGGGTGGCCACTTACTTCTCTTGTACTGGACTAACTTCCACTTCTCTGCCTCTGCTTTGTGGTTGCTGTTCTCCAGTGACCCTCGTCGACATTCAGCGATGAGACCATCCCGCTTTTATATCTTTGACTATAATATATAACCTATATTCATGGTAAAAAAAAAAAGATTCGTGACTAAATTAAAAAACCTGTATAGTCACATATAAAATAACAATGACTATAGATTAGTTTAATACTGACGCATGAATCTAAGCATGACTATGGCCTTGTTTGGATTGGCTTTTGGGACTCCCAGAATTGCTTTTTTATAAGTTAAGCGCTGCTGGGCTCAAAAATGTTTGTTTGGATTGGCTTATGTAGAGAAGCAAAAGTATTAATTTTAATTCCTCAACATGGGTTGTGAAGGGAAATAACGAGTTCATATGTGTCTACTGTAGACATGCGCAGCGGATATTCAAAACAAAACTCGACAAAACCCATCCAAGATCCAAGCGAGAAAAACACCACGATTTGGTTAGGTTTCAAAACATACAGTAGCCAAAGCTCGTATATCGACGTCCTTGATTATTTGACGATGCTCCAACGATCCTTGTCACGATTTCAGCGATGATCAACGGATCCTCGCCTCTATCGGTATCCACTCGGAAGAACTGAATCGCCTTGTTCGTCTCATGAACAAAACTGGAACTTTTGATTTTCGACTTTTTGGTGCTAGCTCATAATCGAAGAACTGACATTGATGGCCTTGTATTAGAACCCAACATCAAACCTCCTCAAATGGTTATCCAACTATTGGAAAACCATTCTTCTTAAATAATCCTCTCTCTCTCTCTTTATCTTTCTTTTTCTTTTCTTTTCTTGTCTTGCAAACCAAGGAACTTGTCCTCTCAAATTTATAGAAGAAGAGGAAGAGAAACGGTCCTTTCTCTTGAAGAAGAGGAAGAGAAACGGTACTTAATGTTGAGGTTTAGAAGTACTTACGTTAATAACTCAACATAAACACTCCTTCAATGGTTATCCAACTATTGGAAACCACCTTATAAAAAAAAGTCCCAAACATAGTTTCTTTTAGAAGCTGGTCATGTGGTGCTTTTGAAAAAAACAGTTTTGGAGAAGCAGTTTTAGGGTTACCCAATTACCAAACTATCCTTATGAAATAAGAAAATGACGATGGTTTTTAGGGTTCTTCTCCAACCTATGCATCTCCATCCGTCCAATCTTTGCCTGTCCACCGCTCCCTTCATGCTTGGCAAGCATCGCTCCTACGTAGGAGTGGTTTTCCCTGCGCGGTAATGATTTTGTCGCCGGTTTCCTGATCTTCGACCGTACGACTGCGACGACGTACCTCAAAAGGTGGGAGAGTTTTTGTTCTTGAGATGTTATTAGAATTGGGCATTTGGTTCATTCCTCTCACTCTTTTCCTTGCACCATGGAGGAGATTGGTGATTCCAGTTGCACAGATTCAGCTTTTTCTTCAAAACTTGAAAGATCATGAATTTCATTCTTCAAAGTTTTGGACGAATTTCTCATCGTTCAACTTTCCAATGCTGATGATGCTCTGATATTGTTCAAACATGTATAAGTTTCTTGGCTTATTGTTTCTTTAGTTTGTGAATTTTTATAGAAAAAGTTTGCATGATTTTCAGTCTGTTGTTCAATAATCTTTTACTAATTTTTGGGAGATAATAATATCCTGCAGAACAATGTTGAGACTTTGTTGTTGTCCTCCCTCTACTTTTCCTCGGATGATACTCTGAGATCAATGAAACATGTGTGAGTTTCTTTAGTTTGTGATTTTGTAAAGCAAAACGTTGAGTGGATTCTTCGTCTATTCTTCATTAATATTCAGCTATTTTGAGATCAATGTGTAATAATATCTGGGAAATCAATGCTGAGGCTTGGATGTTATCCTTTATTTTTTTTTTCCTCTGTTCATAATATGAGATTATTGAAACATGTATAAGTTTCTTTAATTTGTGAATTTTCTCAGCAAAAGTTTGAGCTAATTCTCACCTTGTTCTTCTTTAATATTAAACTCATTTGGAGATCAATGTGCAGATAATAATCATGGAGATCAATATTGAAACTCTTCCGTCTATGTTTCCACGAATGATACTCTTGACACTATTGAAAGCTGAATGAGTTTCTTTAATTTGTGATTTTGTAAAGCATAACTGCAAGTGAATTCTCAATTTGTTGTTCAGTAATCTTCAAGTCATTTGGAGATCAATGTGCAGATAATAGTACCATGGAGATCAGAGTTGACACCCGGATGTAGTGTTAAATGAGCAAGGGGTTTCATCACATCGCCGCCCGGGTGTGATGGAGTATAGGCAAGGGTTCCCACATCATGGACGGGTGTGGGTAAAGAAGTTAGTCCCGCCACATCGGCGCCCGGATGTGGTGTTAAATGAGCAAGGGTTCTCGCATCGTAGTGGACGGGTGCGGGTAAAGAAGTTAGTCCATGAGAGTAGGATTAGGATTGGTAGTTGGAATATAGGCTCTTTGACAGGAAAATCTATGGAGTTAGTTGACACTCTAAAAAGGAGGAGGATAGATATAGTATGTTTGCAAGAGACTAGGTGGATAGGAAACAAGGCTAGAGAGATTGGTAACACAGGTTATAAATTATGGTATTGTGGAGGGGATAAGCATAGAAATGGTGTGGGTATAATTGTGGAACCAAAAATGAAAGACAAAGTGGTTGAAGTGAAAAGGGTAGGAGACAGGATTATACATCTGAAGCTAGTGTTAGGAAAAGAAATAATTAACATAGTGAGTGTGTATGCCCCTCAAGTAGGCTTAGGAGAAGAAGATAAGGTCAAGTTTTGGGAAGATTTGGATATGGTAGTTCTAGGGATTCCACTTGAACAAGAGCTTTTTATTGGGGGTGATCTTAATGGACATGTAGGTAGACTTAGTGATGGCTACGAGCAAGTGCATGGAGGTTATGGATATGGCAACAGGAATGAGGAAGGAAAATCTATATTAGATTTTGCTTTGGCTCATGATTTGGTGTTGACCAACACTTGCTTTAAGAAAAGGGAATCACACTTGATTACCTTTAAGAATGGGGGTAATTGTAGCCAAATTGACTTTCTTGTTACGAGGAGAAGGGATAAATCTATTTGTAAAGATTGCAAGGTTATACCTGGAGAAGCATTAACCACACAACATAGGTTGGTGGTGTTGGATGTGAAGAAAAAGGGTATGGTAAAAACAGAAAAGAGGGTTAAGCAAAGTAGGATTAGATGGTGGGCGTTAAAAGGAACCAACCAATTAGCATTTAAGGATAAAATATGGGAAGAAGGAGGCACAAATGTGAAAGATGATGCAAACACCTTATGGAAGGAGATGTCGAATCGTATTGAGAAAATAGGAAGTGAGCTCCTAGGGGTCTCTAAGGGACTGGGACCTCGACCACAGGAATCATGGTGGTGGAATGAAGAGGTTCAAAAGGCTATTAAAGAGAAAAGATATTGGTATAAGAAATTACCTACAGCTGAGGATGGAGAAGTCTTTGAAAAGTATAAAAAGGCAAAAAAGGAGGCCAAAAAAGCGGTTAGCGAGGCTCGAGGTAAATCCCTAGCTGATTTATACCAAAAGTTAGGGACACGAGAAGGGGAAAATGAAGTATACAAGATAGCAAGGCTAAGAGATAAAAAAGGGAAAGACTTGAACCAAATCAAGTGCATTAAGGATGAGTCTCAACAGGTCTTGATAGGAGAGAAGGAAATCAAGGAGAGATGGAGAAACTACTTTGATCACTTATTCAATGCAAGTCGTGAGGATAACTTCTGATTTTTATGCATCAACGATAGAAAGAAACTTTAGCTATACACGTAAGATCGGGCCTAAGCGAAGTCAAGGAGAGCCTTTGGGAAAAATGAGAGAAATTTGGAAAAGCTTGTGGCCCAGATGGTATCCCGATTGAAGTTTGGAAGTGCCTTGGAGAAGTAGGGGTAGAGTGGTTAACCAAACTCTTCAACGCTATTCTAAAAGGGGGGAAAATGCCAGACGACTGGAGAAAGAGCATTTTGGTTCCTATTTATAAGAATAAGGGAGATATTCAAAGTTGCACCAACTACCGTGGTATTAAGTTAATGAGTCATACGATGAAACTCTGGGAGAGGGTAATAGAGCATCGACTCAGGTATATCACGAAGGTGTCAGAGAACCAATTTGGTTTTATGCCAGGTAGATCCACAATAGAAGCCATTTTCCTATTAAGAAACTTGATGGAGATCTACGGAGAAAAGAAGAAGGATCTTCATATGGTTTTTATTGACCTGGAGAAAGCATATGATAGGGTACCAAGACAAGTCCTTTGGTCGGTATTGGAGAGGAAAAACATTCATGTAAAATATATAAATATTATTAAGGATATGTATGAGGGAGGCGGTTACTGAAGTGTGAGAACAGAGGGAGGCTTATACCTGAGGAGGAGTTTCCTATAACGGTGGGTCTACATCGGGGATGCGGCCTTGAGCCCATACTTGTTTACCCTAGTGATGGATGAATTAACTAGTTATATCCAAGATGACATCCCATGGTGTATGTTGTTTTACTTGAGATGATGTTGTCCTAGTAGATGGGACTAGAGATGGAGTAAATCAAAAGCTAGAATTATGGAGAAACACTTTAGAAAGTAAAGGCTTTTAGGTTAAGTAGGAGTAAGGCAGTAATATATGCATTGTAATTTTAGTTTAAGTAGGAGAGATGAAGGAGAAGTGAAACTAGGGGGGGTGGTAGTGCCTAAGGTTAACCATTTTAGGTATTTAGGTTCCATTTTCCAGGATGATGGGATGATAGATGAAGATATAACCCATAGAATCAAAGCTGGATGGTTGAAATGGAGAAGTGCCACGGGGGTGTTATGTGATAAAAAGATGCCTAATAAAATAAAGGGAAAATTTTATAGGACGACAGTTAGACCGGCCATGCTATACGGGAGCGAGTGTTGGGCAACTAAAGTTCAACATATGCATAAGATGAATGTGGCCGAAATGAGGATGTTGAGATGGATGAGCGGCCATACAAGATTGGACAAGATTAGAAATGAACACATCAGACAGAAGGTGCATGTTGCACCAATTGAAGATAAAATACGAGAAGGGCGTTTAAGATGGTTTGGACACGTACGCCGGAGACCACCAGGTGCTCCAGTTCGAAAATGTGATAGTTTAGTTGTCGAAGGTAAGAAGAGGGGTAGAGGTAGGCCTAGGATTACGTGGAGAGAGGTGGTGTCTAAGGACCTACGTATGTTAGATATTGAGCCAGATCTTGCTTTTGACAGAGCGACATGGAGACAAAGAATTCATATAGCCGACCCCGCTTAGTATAGCATTACCGATAAGTCGGCTAAGAGGTTTACCTTCATTAGCTTAGCTTTGTTTGTAGGGATACTGTTCTGCTCCTAGCATCCCAATCTCTCATAGAATTATTTGTTATTATTATTATTTATTTATGTATTTTTATTTTTTATTTTATTGCATTTTATCTCAGTTTATTTCATTTCATTTTATTTTATTTTCTTATTTTATATTTGAGAGCGACATGAAAACAGAGAATCCATATAGCCGACCCCATCTAGTATGGGATTAAGGCTTAGTTGTTGTTGTTGTTGTTGTTGTTGGAGATCAGAGTTGAAACTTCACTGTTTTTGCTATATTTTTCTTCTGATGAGAGACATGTATGGCCTTCTCAGTCTTTTCTTCAGTAATTGTCAAATAATTTGGAGATTAATGTAAAGATTATAATATCATGGATATTATTATAATTCAATGAATGTCCATTTTAGTAATTTGCTACTGAAAAATATTTTTGGGAATGCATATCCAAACAACTTCCCAAATAAAAAAGTACTTATGAATTAGTCAATCCTAACATAAAATATACAGAAGCACTTTTTTCATAAGTCCTTTCAGGATTTTGAAAAAAATGCTTTTTTAGAAGCCCATCCAAACAAGTCCTATAATATATAACTTATAGTCACTGGGAAAAAAAAATCCGTGACTAAAAAAACCTCTACAGTCACATATAAGATAACAGTGACTATAAATTACTTTACGACTTGCATGAATCTAAGTGACTATATTAAGTTATAATCACGCTCAAATTTCTGCAAGTAAAATTCTTCTATGTGAGTAAATGTAACATTTCTTGTAGTAAAGGAAGGTAGTCGGGGAATTCTTCAGAAGATTTCGATGGAGAGGTCGGTCATGATCAACAATCCTTCTTCTTCTTTTTTTGCTCCACGGGATCAAATTAAGCCTTGTCTAGAGATTGGCCTTCCGGAATCGAACCTCACAGAGAGAGAATTCGGGATAAAAGAGGTCTAAGTGCTCGTGCCGAGTACCTTGATCTTGTTGTTGTTGCTGCAGAACTCTCATGGACCCTTCAACTTCTTCGAGAACTCCAGATCGCCCTCCCTTTTCCTCTGAGACTCTTATGCGACAACAATAGTTCCATATTCATTGCTTCCAACCCGGTCACCAAATCTCGCTCCAAACATATTGACATTGACTACCATTTTCTTTTGGAACTCGTTGCTTAACGGGTTATTAGTCTCGGTTTTGTTCCACACCTATAGCTAGCTGATGTTTTCACAAAAGCGGTGGCCAAATTGCAATTTTTCTTGGATCGTGGCAAGTTGTGCATTTTTCCTCTTTCTACCACGCCAACTTTGAGGGGGATATTAGAGGACAATCTGATTCCTCTGATTATGACCAAGATATTAGTGATTCTTCACAATTGTAGTAATTTATTATCTTTGTATGTTTGTTTCCATATTTGTAATTATACAGCTACAATGTATACCATGTATCCTTTGTCTATAAATGATATATCTCCTCACAACATTTGTCCTTCTCAGAATCCCCACTTTTGTAAGGTAAGGGTTAGGCTGGTGATGTTCTCTTGTGGATTAACACAGGATTGAGCTACCATACGGGTGATGTTCTCCTGTGAACTAACACAGGATCGAGCTACCCTGCTTGTACATGTCCTTGACTTCCCACGTGGGGGCGCTTGTTGTCATTAATATATATATATATATATATATATATATATATATATATATATATATATATATATATATATATATATATATATAGTAGTGTTAGGATGAGGCCGGCCGCAACACTACTTTTATATATATAATATATATAAAATATATATATTATTTATTTTATAATTGTTTACCCTAGAAAAATAAAATAAAAAAGGGGGAATACATAAAATGAGCCTTGAAAATACAAAATGTCTCAAGAGCCAATATGAAATATTTCATGAAATATATATTTTGAAATATCCTGAAATTAATATATATATATATATATATATATATATATCGGCCATATTCCAAGATAGCCCAAGAAAACATATCTCGAGGCAATCTCAAAATTCCAAGATAGCCCGAGAACACATATCTCGAGGCAATCTCAAACTCCAAGATAGCCCGAAAACACATATCTCGAGGCGATCGCAAAGTCCAAGATAGCCCGAAAACACATATCTCGAGGCAATCCTAAAATTTCAAGATGACTGAGAACACATATCTTGAGGCAAGCTCACATTCTAAGACAACTCAAGAATGCATATCCTGAGACGATCAAGATAAAATAAATAAAGAATAAGATAAAATAAAATTTCAAATCCTCAAGATGCATATCCCGAGGCAATTCAAAGAATGCTGATCCCGAGGCAATAAATAAATAAGTAAAAAAAAAAATTCAGTCTTATCCGGGGGTCTGCTGTGAGATTGCAATGATTGTGCCATGATCATAGTGGGGAGTTATTCTCCTCTATTCGGAAGAAATTTTAATAAAAGGAAAAAACAACAACAGAGAGATGGAGAAGGAAAAATCAGAGAGAAAAGAAGTAATTCAAGGTATTTCTATTGTTTTTTTTTATATTCTCTATAAAAAAAATCCTCCCGATCGCCACGCCATCCCTCGGCCGACCGTCATTGCCTACCTTAGCGCTTTGCCGAGGTGGATACTATCCTGGTGTGCGGTGGCTCCTTCATCAAACCAGTCCGCTTGACCGTTGATCGCCGCTGCCATTGCACCACCGCCAGAGAAGTCTTAGTTGCCCGCTGTCACCGGAGAAAAAGAGAAAAGCTATATAATAGCTGCCTGCCATGCCCCACCGCCAGTGCTGCCAAGGTTCCCTGCTGCTCACCGTTACAAGAGAGAGGGGCAAAGGCTATACAATAGCTTCCCCTTTATATCGCCGGAGAATAAGCCAAGGGCAGCATATATAATATGCTATGGCCTTCTATGTCGCCAAGCCACCAAAAGGGGCCTTACACCTCTGCACCGCCGGAGAAGAAGCGGAAGGCAGCATATATGATATGCAATAGTCTTCTACGTTGCCGAACCACCAACAGGCCCTGCGTTCTTTGTCCCTCCACTGCCGGAAAAGGAAGCAAGAGCCTTAAGTCTTCTGCCAGATCGCGGTGCTTCAAAGCCAAAGGATACCATCAGCAGTCCTTTGTTACTATTTAGATATGATTGCTCCAAACGTTGAGCAAGCAATTGGCCGTGAACGAAGAAGGATGAAAGAAGACAAAAAACAAAAACAAAAACAAACAAACAAAAAAAAACTTCAAGGAATCCTGCTTCTATTTCAAGTTGCGTTGGAAGATGACTGAAAGAAGGAAGCTTCAAAGAATTCTGCCTCTATTTCAAGATGAAAGAGATTTAATTCACTAGTTGATGTTATAACAAGAGAATGAGAAAGATCAATAGAGGGATACAAAGCTGTTGTCTCTACATGTAAATCTTACAAAGAATCAAGTAGAGCTGTCCCAAAGTTGGTGAGAAAGTTGGAGGGTTCTCTCTTGCTGAATTGTATTTCATTTATTAGAAGCTTATTAATCATTGTATATTCCAAACTTGGTGATGTTATGGAGTTAAAATGATTGTAAATTTCATTAAAAAGGCACTTTAAAGGAGTGCTAAATATTCAGTTATGTAATATGCCTTTCAGATGTTCGACGAAATGCATCAATGAACTAGAATATAGTTATGAATGCCAAAGCTGTGATTTTCAGAATGGAGAAGAGCTCTTTTGGGCTTATATTAGACATGCCATAGCATTGTTCACCTTGTGTATTTACAAAAAGTTGAAGGAGACCTTCTGTTTGATGTGTTATGCTATCAGTATAAAATGGAAAGTATGATGGATTGATAGATTTAGCTATTAAAGCATTCCATTGTAGTTCTTCTTGAAAAAAAAAAAAAAAAAAAAAATATATATATATATATATATATATATATATATATATATATATATATATATATATATATATATATTTCAAATGGGTGTTAAATATTTAATCTTGTGAAGTGCCCTTACGATATTTGATAAAATGCTCGAAAGAGTGAATGAGAGACAAGAACTTGAGATACAGAGAGGTGCTGTGCTTGTTACAGAGCTCAAGAATAATGTCAACAAACTTGCCAAGTGGGCTGCATAGGCTTTTCTTGTGAGTGCTGATTTGATGAAAACCGGATGTCCTAGGGATCCATCTGAGAAACCACTACAATCCAGTTTGGAATAAGGTTGACTATATTAGAAATTATACTATCACTTAATCTGGCAAACAAAAAAGATAGTATATGCATAAGAATGGTCAAAGGGATTTTAGACTTCAACACTGCAGAGACTTTAGTTCCATGATTCTTGTCAGACAGTAGCTTCTTTATATCCAATATTCAAATGGAGAATATTTTTGTTGCATAGAAAAGAAGGTCCATATGCATAGGAAAAGTCAAACAAGCTTAATTCATATGCATATATGTTTTCTTTCATTAGTGGACCATTATTAATCTTGAGGATGTGATCATTCATCTTTTCCTCCATGAGATGTCACTTGAGAGAGGTGTGAAGCTTGAAATCAATATATATATAAATATAAAGATTAAAAATATAAAGATTACTTGCAAATAATAGTGGGATATCTCATAAACTTTTCAAATATACACTGTGAGGAGCTAGTCATTTTGTCTTTTTTAAAAAAATACACAAGCTTCTATTGGGAAAGAATTAATAAATATATATGATGAAGATAAAAAAATGATAAAAGGTCCATACACCCAACATTGGATCCGGATTCCTTCATCCTCATCCTTAAAAGAAAATAGTGAAATGGGCTCACATGCAATGAGAAGTTGAAAGTCAAACAACCAATTAATGGTGCTCATATAGAAAGGTAATAATAAAAAGGAGAAGTACGAAGAAAAAAAAGCTAGAGATATTACTTTCCTTTTCTTAATAATCTTGGTGGCAATGCTTATGGCAACACACCACTTTGTAATGTAAATATATTCACAAGGTCTAGCTTTCCCGGTCTAGCTTTCCCGATCTCAGAGTAAGAAGGTGTGTATCTCAAGACAATAACAGAACACTCACCTTGAGGCGGCTGGGCGTCCGATAAAAACATAAATACTAAAGCGGCATAAATCTTAAGACGGCAGCAAAGCCCATATCTTGAGGTGGCGGTGTAGCGGTGCAAATTTGAAGGCAGCGGCGAGGCATACAAGACGGCGTCATATAAATAAAATAAGGGTAAATTATCTAAATAGTCACCCAACTATTGGGTTGCTCCTATTTGAGTCACCCAATTATAAAAACTTTCAATTGGGTACCCCAACTTTAGAATTGCATTCAATCAAGTCACCCACACTAACACCGTTAACGACAGGCTGACGTGGCATGACACGTGGCACCCAGGATGCCACGTCAGCCCGCCACGTGGCAAAAATATAAAAAAATAAAAAAAAAATTTCTAAAAAATTATAAAAACATACTAAAAATTCTAAAAAAATCTAAAAAAATTCTAAAAAATATAAAAAATCTAAAAAAAATTCTTAAATTCTGAAAATTCTAAAAAACTTAAACTTTTCAAATAATTATTGTTGAAGTGGTAGTAAAAAATAAAAAAAATCTTAAAAAATATTAAAAAATTGTTAAAAAAATATAAAAAATTCTTTAAAATCTAAAAAATCTTAAAAATAAACAGGATTTTTTTTTAAAAAAATTCAAAAAATTCCGGTAAGAATTCTAAAAAATTCTAAAAAAATCTAAAAAAATAAAAAATTCTAAACATAATCTAAAAAAATTCTAAAAAAAATTCTAAAAAATAAACAAGATTTTTTAACGCAATCACAAAAATCAACCTGGAAAAATAGTAAAGAAGTATGATTTTGTAATTTATAAAATTAAAATGGGCTTTGTAATCACAACAATCAACCTGAAAAAAAAACGGTAAGAAAAAAATATAAAATGAACATCTTCAAAATCATTCCAACTTCTTCATAACCTTAATAACCTTAATCACAACAATCACAACATACAAGCACATTTCACTATTTTTCAGTTTTATTTTTGTAATTATGTTGTAAAATCCTGTTTATTTTTTAGAATTTTTTATATTTTTTTGTGCGTATGTATTATTCTCGTTCCAAAAAAATAAAAAAAAAAATCTAAACATAATCTTTAGAAATAAGATTTTTTAGATTTTTTTTTATTTTTTGTACCATGTGGCAACTAACATGGCATGCCATGTCAATAATAATTATTTGAAAAGTTTAAGTTATTTTGCCACGTGGCAAGGCTGATGTGGCAAAATATAAAGGATTTTTTATATTTATAAAAAATAAAAAAATGTATATTTTTTTTAGATTTTTTAGAATTTTTTGGAATTTTTACGGGAATTTTTTGAATTTTTTTAAAAAATCATGTTTATTTTAAGATTTTTTTAGATTTTTTAAAGAATTTTTATTTTTTTTAAATATTTTTTAAGATTTTATTAGAATTTTTAGAATTTTTTTTAGATTTTTTAGTATTTTTTTAGAATTTTTTAGATTTTTTTTATTTTTTCTGCCACATGGCAGGCTGACGTGGCATTCTGGGTGCCACCTGTCATCTCACGTCACCTAGGATTACTTGATGTTAGTGTGGGTGACTTGATTGAATGCAATTCTAAAGTTGGGGTACCCAATTGAAAGTTTTTATAATTGGGTGACTCAAATAGGAGCAACCCAATAATTGGGTGACTATTTAGATAATTTACCCATAAAATAATATATATATACATATATATGATGATATATGTAAAAGTAATAATTTGCAAATAAATGAATTCTCAAATTATATTCATATCTCTTCAAGGTCTCAGTACGCGGATTACGACCAGATGGAGAGAGTCAATCATACCGCGGATTTGGGGGCTGGATTTAAGGCGAGGGCGCAAATTCAACAGGGGAGGACGGGATTTCACCTCCCTAGCTTTAAGAAGACTCCAGCGGTGAAGAAAAGGGACAGATCAGCTCGACCGAACCTCAGCCTCCATCCAACAGACTCTTCCTCTTATTCTTCTTCTTTTTCTCCATTGTATCAAGGAAGATTAGTAGATTAAGCCCTTATTGACAGGGCCCGTGGTTTTTCTCCGATTCGAGAGTTTCCACGTTAAGTTAATTTGTGTCTCTCTTTTGAGTCTTCTTCTTTGATTCCCCGCTGCTCTAAGTACCGACCTCAAAACAAATTCAACGGTTAGATTGTGAAATTGGGATCCAAACCGATTTTCACCCTAACAATATCTATATAGATTTATCTATATATTTTAGATAATATATAGACATATATATAATTTTTAAATTATCTTATCATTTTATATACATATATCTATAAAAATTTTATATATATATATATATAGAAACACTGATAGGATGAGGCGGCCACACTTGCGACCGGCCTCATCCTATCAGTTTTCTATATATATATATATATATATGTGACTTGATATAGTCCGGCTGGCCACATTTGGGACTGACCCGCTTTATCAGGGCCTGTCGGATATATATCTGGCATGATACAATAAGGCCGGCCGGATTACTGTTCCAGTAAGGTCGCCTCCGATTTTGGCCCTTAGAGCATGTTTCAAAGATTTCCAACCGTATGGATGGAAATAACATCAAAAAATAAGCTAGCATGTCAATTTTCATACAATTTGGGAACTTGTAGGGTCTTCATCTTAACGGGTGAAAATTTATAGAGATCCTACCGGTTCAGAATTTCACCCGTTAAGATGAAAATCCTACAAGTTCCCAAATTGTATGAAAATTGACATGCTAAGCTATTTTTCGATGTTCTTTCCATCCATATGGTTGGATTTCCTCAAAACACTGTACAAGTGGGTCAAATGGAGGCAACTACTAACGTAGTCGTAAAAGGCCGCAAGATAAGATAATGCAGATATATATATATATATATATATATATATATATATATATATATATATATATAATATAATATAATATACATATATAATTTAAAGGAGTATACATAAATATTTGTTATTACGGTGTATATATGCAAATTATATATATACACACACGTTATACACACAAACATATCACGTGCATGATTAATGGTAAATGAAATTAATTAGATGCTTATGAACTACATACGTTGAATGATATATTTTCTATAGCATCTTTGATAATAGGTCTTGTTTTTAAATTAGTATGTTTTGATAATCTTGTTTTTTATAAAATAATACAAACAGTCTAAGTTCAACATATATCATGTGCATGATTAATCTTCAAGTGTTGTTATCTCTAAATCACATTCTTTGAACTTGCGTCATTCATTCCTTCAATAAATTGAAACATATTCTGCAATGAACAAATGAACTCGTTTTTCAGGCCATGTAAGTTCAACAATTTCTGACATAAAAAAAATGTGCTAAATGATGGAGTAATATATTGATGATTCTAATTATTAGGTTTTAAATTAGCTCTTGGTTGCTTCATTGAGCAATGACTGACCAGCTTCTTGATTATTATGTCTGAGTCTCTGACTCTTTCTATCTCTCAATCAAATAGCTCTTGCCTGCATACTCTTAAAATAAATTGTTTTGATCGGTGAGGTTCTTGCCTCCTATTATTAATTCCATAATTATTCAAAACTTACAACTAGTTAAGCTTATTATTGTTTTTATATAATTAGATGTTTATGAACAACATACGTTGAATAATATATTTTCTAGCATCTTTGATAATAGGTCTTCTTTTTAAATATGTTCTGATTGTAACCTTGTTTTTTATAATATATTATTCAAACAGCGTAGAAGATTAATTTTCACGTACGTGCCGTTATCTCTCTTTTTTTTTCTTTTTTTTCCTTTTGAATTTAGCCGACAAGCGATCTTATGAGGGATTCAAAAGACGAGTACAGCTGCACGGAGCAAGCTTAATGTGCTGCATGCAGAACAATCTCAATGCGCACACTGTGCCCTCATCTTATGTAGAGGAGGATTCTACCACTGAGCTAGCTCAATGTGTTGAACATCTCTAAGTAAGGAGCCTGTCACTATCTTGTGTGAATGGAGACTCAAATCTGAGATCATTCGTTTGATGACGCAATGTAGTGATACCACTAGACCAAGAGGCTTTTGATTACGTGTTGTTATCTCTAAATCATATTCTTTGAACAAGCGTCATTCATTCATTTAATAAATTGAAACATGTTCTGCAATGAAGGTGCAGATCAACTCGTTTTTCATGCCATGTTCTGCAATGAAGGTCTCTCATGACATAAAAAATGTTGCTAATTAATGATGGAGTAATATATTGATGATTCTGATTATTAGGCTTTAAATCAGCTCTTGGATGCTTCATTGAGCAATGACTGTAGGAGAAATTGAAATAGAAAGTGTCAATGTTCTTACTTGATTGAGATGTATGCTTCTCTGAAGTAGCCTGCAAAGTGGACAGCAATACTTCTATGTAGCAGAAAAATTTTCAGCAGCAATTTCACAGCCCATCAACATTCATAGCTTAATTTCATTCATCAAATCTTCAAGGATACATAGAATGAAGAGGAAACGATACATAAGAAAAACAATTTCACACCTTTTTCCCAGCTAGCTACATTTCCTCTTCATACCCTTTTTTCTTCTTGATAAGACACACTTACCTAAAGTTTGAAAAGAGAACACCAATAACATGCATTACATTGACTAGTCAACTTATTAGAAGCACATTAATACTCTAACATAATTCCCCCCTTAATGTGCTCTTCTTGAACTCCAAGCATTGCTCTGAAGTAGATGAACCTGTCTCTTGGGAGTGCCTTTGTGAAGATATCTGCAGCTTGTTCTTCTCCTTTGCAAAATTTAAGATCAACTGCACCATCTTCAATTGCATCTCGAATGAAATGATGTTTGATTGCAATGTGTCTAGTTCTGCTGTGGTAAACTGGGTTTCTTGCAATATCTATAGCTGATTTGTTATCACACAACAATATGGTAGCTTCATTTTTCTTCTCACCAATGTCTTCAAGTATCTTCCTTAACCAAATAACTTGAGATGTTGCCAAACCAGCTGACATATATTCAGATTCTGCTGTAGATTGTGCAACACTTTGTTGCTTCTTGGATGCCCAAGAAAACACTCCAGAACCCAGTGAAAAACAGTAGCCTGAGGTGCTCTTCATGTCATCACTGCAGCCACCCCAATCACTATCACAATATCCAATTAACTTCGTATCAACACCTTTGTTGTATTTAATTCCATAGTTCATTGTACCTTTGATGTATCTCAGCACCCTTTTTGCAGCTCCAAGATGCAATTGGCTAGGATTATGCATAAATCTTGACAACAAGCTTGAAGCAAACATAATATCTGGCCTTGTAGCTGTAAGGTACAACAAATTTCCCACCAAACTTCTATACAAAGTGGCATCAACTTTATTTTCTCCATCTTCCTTAACAAGCCTTTCATTTACCACAAGTGGTGTAGCCATTAATTTGCTATCTAGCATGCCGAATTTAGCAAGTATATTTTCAGCATACCTTCTTTGGCAAATAAACACTCCATCATCTTGTTGATAAATCTCCATGCCAAGAAAATGATGAAGCAAGCCCATATCATTCATGTCATATCTTCTCATCATATCCTTCTTGAAATCAGCCATCATTTTCTCATTGTTACTAGTATAGACCAAGTCATCAACATATATTGCAACAATGAGAATTTTTGTATCTTGAGCCTTCACATATAAAGTTGCTTCACTCTTGCTTTTCTCAAACCCTTGTTCCATTAAGTATGAATCAATTTGGCTATACCAAGCCCTTGGTGCTTGCTTCAATCCATACAAGGCTTTTCTCAATTTATACACCTTGTCTTCTTCACCTTCTTTGACAAAACCTTGAGGTTGATGAACATACACCTCCTCCTTCAAAAACGCAGATTTAACATCAAGTTGATGTAGATTCCAGCCTTTTTGGGCAGCAATAGCAATTAAGGCTCTAACGGTATCAAGTCTTGCAACCGGCGCAAAAGTTTCATTGTAGTCGATACCGGGCTGTTGTGAGTAGCCTTTAGCAACTAGCCTTGCCTTCTTTTTTTGGACTGAACCATCTGATTTCATCTTTAATTTGTAAATCCATTTCACTCCAATGATTTCCTTGTTTTTAGGCTTCTCCACTAGCTTCCATGTCTTGTTTTTCTCAATGGCTTGAATCTCTTCATCCATGGCTTTTCTCCAATCTTTATCTTGATTTGCTTCTTCAAAAATTTCAGGTTCAAGGATGCAGAAATTACATCTAGCATACACTTCATTCAAACTCTTCATTCTCCTTGGAGTTGAGGTTGAGCCATTGGTGCTTGAACTTGGAGATGATGGTGCATTACTTGTTGGTGATAAATCTTCCTCCATTTCTTCTTCATTTGCTGAAATTTCACCTTCTTCATGATGCACAACAACATGCTCATCTACAGCTTTTTCTTTCCAATTCCAAGTAGCACTTTCATCAAACACCACATCACGACTTATGAAGATTTTGTTAGTCTTCAAATTAAACAATCTATAGCCTTTAGATTGTGAGCTATAACCAACAAAAATGCATTTTTCACTTACTTCATCAAGCTTGTATCTTTTCACATTTGGAATTTGAGCATAGCAAATGCTTCCAAACACCTTCAAATGCTTCACCGATGGTTTTCTTCCATTCCATGCTTCAATTGGAGTTTGATTCCACACAGCTTTTGTAGGACTTCTATTGATCAAATACACTGCTGTATACACTACTTCAGCCCAAAAAACCTGAGGTATGTGTTTATCATGCAACATGCATTTTGCCATCTCCATCACCGTTTGATTCTTCCTCTCGGATACACCATTTTGTTGTGGTGTATAGCCAACGGTCAATTGTCTTTCCATGCCTTCATCTTCACAAAATTCTTGAAATGCATTTGAAGTATACTCGCCACAATCACTTCTTAAAATTTTGATGTAGTGCCCACTTTGTTTCTCAACAAAGCTCTTGAACTTCTTGAAAATTGAAAACACTTGGGATTTTTCTCTCATAAAGTAGACCCAAGTCATTCTTGTGAAATCATCAATGAAAAGTATGAAATATTTATTACCTCCATGAGAAACTGTCTTCATAGGCCCACACACATCGGTATGAATCAACTCTAGCATCTTCTTGGATCTCCAAGCAACTCCTTTAGGAAATGGTTGCCGATGTTGCTTTCCAAGTGCACAACCTTCACAAGCTTCATGAGTATCTTCAATTCTTGGTAATCCATAAGCCATCCCCTTTTGCTGAAGCAATTTGAGGCTGCGAAAATTTAAGTGTCCCATCCTTTTATGCCACAACCATGAATCTTCATCAACATGAGCCTTCAATGCTTGATTTCCTCCATAATTGAAATTGATTGGGAAACTTCGGTTTGTCTCCATCTTGATTTTTGCAATCAGTTGTCCACTGTCTTTTTGATCATAGATAAAGCATTGATTATTGTCAAAGTTCAATGCATACCTATGCTCAAGTAGTTGTCCAAGACTTAGTAAATTCTGGTCTAAATTAGGGACTAACAAGACATCATGAATCAATCTTGTGCCTTTCTTAGTTTGAACTTCAATTGTTCCCCTTCCTTGAGCTTGCACAATACCTCCATTGCCCATCTTGACTTGTGTTTTTATAGATTCATCCAAGTCAACAAAGATAGATCTCTTCTTTGTCATATGGTTGCTACAACCACTATCAAGAAACCATACATCTTCATTGGTTTCGGTTGCCATGTGACAAGCAAAAAACAAATTTCCTTCACCACCTTGCTCCTCTTTTGAAAAATGTGCTTGTTGATTGCCTTTGAATCTACAATACTTTTCAATATGGCCAAGTCTTTTGCAATGGTTGCATTTTGGCTTACCCTTGTGCCAACAATCCTTCTCAAGGTGATTATCTTTGCCACATATGTTGCATGTCCTGAAATTTTCTGCAGTAAATGCTCTTGGAGAAGTATTTCTGCCTCTACCTCTGAAATTTCTTCCTCTTGCTCTTCCACGACCATATCTTCCACCTCTACTTGATTCTCCACCTTCATCATTCTTGGGGCTGACATTTAACTTTGATTGAAATGCACTTTCAACTGATTTTTCAGCATGCCTTGCAATTCTTCTTTCATGAGCCATCAAGGAACCCATCAACTCTTGAACATTCATGGATGAGATATCTTTTGTCTCCTCAATTATAGACACCATAGAATCAAACTTTGGAGGCAAACTTACAAGGATTTTCTCAACTATTCTGCTGTCTTTGATCTCCTCACCAAAGGCTTTCATTTCATTCACAACTCTAATGACCTTTGTGTAGTACTCTTGCACATTTTCAGCTTCACCTATCTTCAAATTTTCAAACTCTCTTCTCAATGTTTGAAGAGTAACATTCTTCACTTTGAGATTCCCTTGGAACTCATTTTGTAAAATTTGCCATGCTTCCTTGGCTTGATTTGCTCCCATGATCCTTGAAAGGATATTTGCACTCACACCTTGTTGAATGTATGAGAGGGCCTTGGCATCCTTCCTTCTATGATCTTTGAGTGCTTTCAGTTCTTGATTACTGAGATTTGTGGGAGATGGAGGTTCATCATAGCCTTCCTCAACATATTCCCACAAGTCTTGAGCTCTAAACAAGGTTTTCATCTTAACACACCAATGATCAAAGTGTTCTCTCCGTAAAATATAGGAGCTGGAGGGTACATCATTTGCTTTTGAACTTTGTAATTTGAACTCCTTTGCAACTCAGTTGATGAAGAGATGAGATCTACTAGTTCTGATACCATGTTGAAATTTTTTTTATAGAATTTTGTTAACCCACTGTTACTGTGCATTTTTATTGTTCTTCGGGGTCCATGTGTGCATGTTGATTTAGGAGCCATTTCACACCCAAAAGCCTTGGCTGATTGTTGTGGACCCCTCTATATATTTAAGCAACTCCTCTCTTTGCATGCTCCCGATGTGGGACTATGCTCAATCTTCAACAATGACTGACCAGGTTCTCTATTATCTAGTAGTTTTTAATACTCCTTGGATACTTCATTCTTCTGACTCTTTCTATGACTCTCAATCAAATAGCTCTTCACTGCATGCTCCTCTTAAAATAAACCGTTTTAATCTGTGAGGTTCTTGTACTTTTTTTATGTTATATAACCCTCCTATTATTAATTCCTTAATTATTCAAAACTTACAACCAATTAAGCTTATTACTGTTTTTATATAATCAAAGAGAACTCGAAAGAACTATGCAATTCTGTTCCTTTGACGACTATCCATGATGGAGTACATCCCAATCTTCCTGTTTTTCTACCTGCTTAATCCTGTGAGTTCTTTGAAGAGTGGCTATCAAGTTCCTTCCATATTGGAACTCGACAAAGATAACAAGATCCAGACATACATCGTTCACTTGGCCCAGCCAGAGGGCACCGGGTTCCTCGGAGACGAGGAGCTGGAGAAGTGGCATGAGTCCTTCCTCCCAAACTCTACACTGGACTCCAGCGAGCCACGGCTGGTCTACTCCTACTCGGAGGTGATGACCGGATTCGCCGCAAGGTTAACAGCTCATGAAGTGGAAGCCATGCAACACATGGACAGCTTCCTGCATGCAAAACCTGACATTGAGCATGAACAAGAGACCACGTACACCCCTCAGTTTCTAGGGTTGGGCCAAGCGAATGGAACGTGGGAAAAATATTCGAATATGGGTAAAGGGATCACCATTGGAGTCATAGATTCTGGAATCCCAAGGCACCACCCTTCTTTCGGCGATGATAAGATGCCGGCTAAGAAGGCAAATTGGAAAGGAACATGCAGCTTCTCCAACTTCACATGTAACAATAAGATCATCGGCGCGGTGATGTTTGCAACTGGAAAGAAGAAGACTCCGCCAGTTGATACCAGCGGGCATGGGAGCCATACTGCGAGCATCGCTGCGGGGAACTTTGTGAATGATGCCTTGGATCTTGGCAAGTTCAAGTATAAGGCATCAGGGATGGCACCAAGAGCTCACCTGGCAATTTACAAGGTCTGTCCTAACTGTTCCGACAGTGACATAATTGCAGCCTTTGAGCAGGCCATCCAAGATGGAGTGCATATTATCAACCTTTCAATCAGTGGCTTCCCGACAGCTGAGTTCTACAATGACGCCGTAGCTCTCAGCTCGTATCCAGCCATCGAGAAGGGGATCTCCGTCTCCGTCTCTGCAAGAAATATGGGTAGCAGTTCAAGTTTGGGCCACTCTGCCCCATGGCTTATGGTAGTAGGATCGACCTCCACTGATAGAAGGCTAGCAGCTACCGTGAAGCTCGGCAATAGCAAGGAGTTTGTTGGAGAGACCGCCTACCAACCGAGTTGGTTTAATTCATCAGTCTTGTTACCTCTAGCTTTCCCCGGCATCAATAACACCATAGAAACCTTGTATTGCAAGAACGGCTCTATGAATAATATCGATGTGAAGGGAAAGATAGTGTTATGTTGGTCCGCCGGCAACGTTGTCTTTCAGGGTCGGGTGGTCAAAGAAGCTGGTGGCGCAGCTATGATACTTGTCGGGCAAGGCGGCAACACACCTCAAGTTCGTCATGTCCTGCCAGTGTCCTACGTGAAGTACGCTGATGGGAATAACATTATGCATTACTACAGATCCAGTTTGTCGGCACGATCAATTCCGAAGGCAACGATCGTATTCCAAGGCCAAGTGCCTGGTCTCCGACCAGCCCCGGGCATCGATACAACGTCATCCAGAGGCCCGAGCTTGACGAATGGCGGCATATTGAAGCTGGATGTCGTGGCCGCCGGCAAGGATATTCTTGGAGCTTGGCCTTATAGAAGCGGACCCTCTGATAACTTTTTCAGGTATTATTACTAGAGCATCAATAACTGAGCCCATTAATTCTAGCTAGTTCTATCTGATCATGTGAAAAACTAATTACTGTGGTTACATGCATTCCCATCAGATTGGCCAGTGGCACCTCCATGGCAGCGTCTCATGTCGCTGGAATCATGGCTTTGATCAAGAAGAAACATCCGACATGGTCGCCCGCAACCATTCAATCTGCGATAATAACAACGACCAAAGACATGGACCTGGATGGCAAGCCGATGGTCGACAATAAGAACGGAAAACCTGCCAGCATCTTTGCAAAAGGCGCCGGACTAGTGAATCCATCAGGAGCCATGGATCCCGGTCTAGTTTACGATCGCAACATCAGTGACTACAAAGGCTATATGTGTGGCCTTGGGTACAGTTCCAGTACCATAGAGCTCATCATCCGCCAGCATGTTAATTGTACCAAAGTGAAGAAAATAAAAGCATCACAGCTGAACTAAGCGTCCATCATGGTGACCTTGAGCAACATCTCGCCCAATGAGACTGTCCAAAGGACAGTCACAAACGTTGGCGATGCAAACTCGAAGTACAATGCCAGGGTTGTGCATCCCGTCGGAGCAAACATCACGCTCTCCCCTGATAAACTTCAATTCTCAAAGCATAACCAGCAGATGAGTTTTAACATCACGATTTCCATGGTAGCTCCAGCTCAAGTGCCAGGCAAGATATCTGAAGGAAAACTAGAGTGGCTATCAAAGAAGCATGTTGTCCGCAGTCCCATTGCCGTTATCTTTGGATGAAAGTCCAGATGTAGTGGTTATTTATATATTTTGCTTATGCAGATGTAGTGGTTATTTATATATTTTGCTTATGCACATCTTCCGGATTCTACATTTCATGCGTCCATCCATTCAGTCTTTGGTTCCTTTAATGTGGCATATGATAAAATACATGTACAAGTGTTTAGCTTTTGTATTCTGTTACATGTACTTAGTCATAGCCACTACCGTGAAACGTGTGAGTACGTGGGAGAGTTTAGTTGGAGATCCCCTTTTGTAGGATCTTATTGTTACACTTCCAGAAATGGCAATATAAGCAGAGCTGCAAGTCAGGTTTAGGCGTGGGTTCTTTCTCCATTGTTCCTTCTGTTCTACTACTCTTACCTCTCTGAAATTCTTTATGGTATCAGAGCCTGCCACACAACTTAACCAGTGATTCGACATCATGTCGATAACAAGTTCCAGGACGAACAACACTGCGGCAATGGCTGTGGGTACAGCTCCGACTGGTGCACCGGGCCTGCTTCCTACTCTGGCATTTGGGCATCTTATCAATGTGAAGCTGATGCTGGAAAATTACCTGCTGTGGAAGGCACAAGTGCTGCCCTACCTCCGCAGCCAGCAACTGCTGGGTTATGTGGATGGATCTATGGCTCGCCCTACAGAGATCATCATACAAACTACTCAAGGAGGAGAAGTGACCACGGTTCAGAATCCCACCTTCACTCAGTGGCTGCAACAAGACCAAATGGTGCTGAGCGCTCTTCTTTCATCCCTTTCAAATGAAGTGCTCGCCCAGGTACTGTTCTTGACCACCTCCAGAGAAGTTTGGAGGGCATTGGAACAGATGTTTTCATCTGTTTCCAGGGCCAGAGTTATACAAATTCGTATGCAGCTCACATCTCTGAAGAAGAATGACATGTCCATGACCGATTACTTCCATAAAGTCAAGAACTTGGCTGATACTCTTTCGGCCATCGGTCAGCATCTTCCAGACGAGGAGATTGTTTCTTACATACTTGCAGGACTCGACTCGGACTATGATCCACTGGTGACTTCGATCACCACTCGAGCCGACCTGATGACACTCACTGATCTCTATGCTCACATGTTAAGCTATGAGGCCCGCAAAGAGCAGCAAAACGGTCGTCTTCAAATCTCCAACTCCACCGCCAACAATGTGAGGCGCACCAGCGGTCGTGGTGGCTAGTCCCTCAACTGCAACAATCAGGGACGTGGCAACCATGGCCGGAAAAATGGAGGGAGCAACAACAACTCATCTCAGGGAGCTCGCCCAACCTGCCAAGTGTGTGGCAAGGTCGGACACACGGCACTCAAGTGCTAGACCATGCCTACAAAATTGATGAGGGCCACACAGCTTCCATGGTGACAACTCCTTCCTATTCCGTAGACACAAACTGGTACACCGATACCGGTGCAACCGACCACGTGACTGCCGACTTGCTCCATCCGTGAGAAGTATCAAAGGAAGGAACAAGTTCAAGTAGCGAACGGTACAGGTTTGTCCATCCTTCATACTAGTCAATCTTTAATTCCTACATCATCTCGACCACTTAAACATCGTAACATTCTTCACGTACCAAATATTTCTAAGAATCTCATTTCTGTACACCGATTTGCTACTGATAACAATGTCTTCCTAGAATTTCATCCCACTCACTTTCTTGTCAAAGATCAGGCCACTAGGAGTCTTCTTCTTCAAGGCAAATGTGAGGGAGGATTGTATCCCTTGCCACCCGAGATCACTGCCTTGAATAAAAGAGCTCTGTCCAATGTCAAGGTGCCTCAAGACTTGTGGCATCGCAGACTAGGCCACCCCTCTCCTTCCAGTGTTTAGCGTGTTCTTCGCGAAAATCAACTCCCAGTTTCCTCAAATAACAGTGACACTTTCATTTGTAATGCTTGTCAACAAGCAAGATGTCAACAATTACCTTTCCCTTTATCTACTTGTACTTCATTTGCTCCTTTGCAACTCATATTCTCTGATGTTTGGGGGCCAGCTGTCACCTCAGTTGGGGGGCATAAGTACTATGTCAGTTTCATAGATGATTTTAGCAAATTTACTTGGATTTATCCTCTAAAAAATAAGTCTGATGTATTTCATATCTTTCTTTGTTTCCAAAAGCATGTCGAACGTCTATCGAATGCCAAAATCCTTTGTTTCCAATCGGATTGGGGTGGAGAGTATCAAAAGCTTCATAAATATTTTCAGGAAATTGGTATCAAACATCAAGTGTCATGTCCCTCTACCCATCAACAAAATGGCTCCGCGGAGCGAAAACACCGACACATCGTTGAAGTAGGGTTATCTCTCCTTGCGTAATCCTGTGTTCCGTTCAAATTTTCGGATGAAGCCTTTACCACTGCATGCTTTCTCATTAACAGACTTCCTAGTCGTGTGATTGATTTTTCTACTCCTTTAGAACGTCTTTTAGGAACTAAACCTGATTACAGCATGTTTAAAACATTCGGATGTGCTTGTTGGCCCAATCTCAGACCCTACAATGCTCATAAACTGCAGTTCCGCTCTCAACAATGTGTATTTCTTGGATACAACCCCTTATACAAAGGTTACAAATGTTTGCATCGACCTACAGGGCGCGTTTATATCTCTAGAGATGTGATTTTTGATGAGAAAGTTTTTCCATTCAAGCTGGACAGTAACACTTGTGTCATGACACCACCCACTGAATCTTCTATTCTGCTCCCTATTCTCCCTATAGTTCCTGTTCCCACACATGTTCAGAATCCTTCTTCTTCTAATTCTAATTCTGAAAGTGACCATGTGTTGGTAGACAGCTGTACTAATTCTCCTACATGCACTATTCCTTCTGGTATAACTAACTTGGTTGCAGATCATGAAGATAATGGAGCCCAGACTACTCCTACTGTTGTTTCACCTCAAGATGCTGAGCCATAGCCTGTTGGGCATGGTATGCGTACTCGGCTCAGGGACAAAATACAACAGCCCAAACAATTTACTGATGGAACCATACGGTATGATCCTTCCCGCCGTCGAGCTTTCACTGCAACAACCTTGTCAGTTTCTGAACCCAGGAACCTAATTGAAGCCATGAACACTGAAGTTTGGCATCAGGCAATGCACGAAGAGTACGTGGCACGGATCAAGAACAAGACATGGCAGCTTGTTTCAACACAACTTGGGATGAATATTATTGACTGTAAATGGGTTTACAAAGTGAAGAGAAAGAAAGATGGGACTGTCGACCGCTACAAAGCTCAACTCATCGCTAAGGGATTCAAGCAACGATATGGTATTGACTACGAGGACACCTTTAGTCCCATCGTCAAACCAGCAACGGTGCGGCTCATTCTTTCCCTGGCCGTTTCAAAAGGGTGGAGCCTCCGGCAGATGGATGTACAAAACGCTTTTCTTCATGGCCGGCTAGAAGAGGAAGTGTATATGCGTCAACCACTAGGCTTTGAAGATGCCAACTATCCTCGGCTGGTATGCAAACTTGAAAAGGCTCTCTATGGCCTCAAACAAGCGTCGCGTGCTTGGTACTCCCATCTCAGCCACAGGTTGCAAGACCTTGGTTTCCTTCCTTCCAAAGCCGACACTTCCCTGTTCATTTTCAAACAGAGTGGCCTGTCCATCTTCATGGTGATTTACGTCGACGACATCATTGTGGTCAGTTCCTCTCCTCAGGCAATTGACAGACTCCTTGATCAGCTTCGGCAAGACTTTGCTATCAAGGATTTGTTGGAACTACATTATTTCCTCGGCATTGAAGTGTCCAAGATTGCTGAAGGTATTGCTCTCTATCAATCCAAGTATATTGGTGATATTCTGGAAAGCACAAATATGAGGAACTGCAAGCCCATTTACAGTCCCATGAGTGTTTCTGAGAAGCTCTCCAAGGTTGTTGGTGACCCATTGTCACAAGCCGATGTCACAAAATATAGAAGTACTGTTGGAGCCTTGCAGTACGTGATTATCACTCATCCAGATATATCATTTGCCGTCAACAAAGTGTGCCAATTTATGCAAGCTCCAACAATAGAACACTGGTCTGCTGTGAAACGCATTCTTCGATACCTCAAGTACTCCACGAAAGCTGCAATGGAGATACACCAGTCCAGCTCAACTCACCTCAGCGCCTTCTCCTACGCCAATTGGGCAGAGTGCTCTGATGACAGGAGCTCAACTGGCGGATTTGCTGTGTACTTCGGAAGCAACCTAGTATCATGGAGCAGTCACAAACAAGCTATCGTGTCACACTCTAGTACTGAGTCAGAGTACAAAGCTTTAGCCAATGCAACAGCTAAACTTATATGGCTGCAGTCAATTCTTTGAGAATTGGGAGTTACACAGATGAGGGCGCAAAGCTTATGGTGTGACAACCTAGGAGCGACATACTTGTCCGCAAATCCTATCTTTCATGCTCGAACAAAACATATCGAGGTGGATTTTCATTTTGTGAGAGAGCGCGTCGCGCGTAAAATGCTTGAGATTCGGTTCATCTCATCAAAGGATCAAATTGCAGACATCTTCACCAAACCCTTGTCAGCTCCAGCATTTTCAAGGCTTCGACACAATCTCAACTTGGCTCTACCAGCTGGGATTGAGGGAGGATGATAAAATACATGTACAAGTGTTTAGCTTTTGTATTCTGTTACATGTACTTAGTCATAGCCACTACAGTGAAACGTTCGAGTACGTGGGAGAGTTTAGTTGGAGATCCTCTTTTGTAGTATCTTATTATTACACGTACAGAAATGGCAATATAAGCAGAGCTGCACGTCTGGTTTAGGCGTGGGTTCTTTCTCCATTGTTCCTTCTGTTCTACTACTCTTGCCTCTCTGAAATTCTTTAGCATAGACCTAAAGACTTTCCAGCAGTCAGAAGATCACCCTCCACATTCTCCATACAATTAGTTGAGAAGTGAATTTGACACACAAACATCCAAATCAAGGCCCAATTTAATCCCAGGGCAATACACTGTATAAGAAAATATAGTTTAAGAAATTAAACAATGACAAACATTATATTTTAATAAAGTTTAAAATATTAAAAAAATAACAAACATGATATTTTATATATTATAATAACAAAAGTTCAAGACAATGTATTTTAAGAAATAAAAAAATGAAAAAAAAATAATATTTTATATATTTGTATAATTACTTTTGGAGTTTGGTTTATTTACAGCTATGCCACCGTGTTTTCCAGCATCGAAAACAGCTTTTTGGTGTTTTCCGTTTTCCATTTTCCAACTTCATTTCATTTTCCGTCTTTTCCAGAAAAACGACCAAACCAAACACGTTTTCATTTTTTCCGTATTTTCGCAGAAAATGAAAAACGGCAAAAACGCCCGAAATTGCTCGAACATAACAAACCCTAATTTATTCTATAATGGAGTAATTAAATATATGGTATATGTGAAAGAAATAGCTGGGAAAGCCTCTTAAATTCAAATAAACTATTCATATAATTATTAAAATTATAAACAAAATTTTTGGATAATTTAGTGTAATGAATACCTTCCAAGAAATCATGCAAAAATAATTTTTATTATTTAAATAATTATTTATATTTGTATTTTTATTTAGATTTTTATAATTTATTTTAAAAAATATTTAAGAAATTATCTTTAATTTTTATAACTTTAAATTATTACAATTTATAGGGTAATTTGTGTTCAGGTGTCCCTATCCCATCTCTAAAAATAACTTGAAATTTCAAGTTGATTGCTATATAAAACCACATCTACCTAAAAAAATTTTAATAATAAATTAATCTTGATTTGTATACCCACTGCTCTTCCAATGTATCTGAAGTATCTAATCCTTCTAAAGTGGTTTACAGTCTTTTTCTATATATATATATATATATATATATATATATATATATCAAGTCGGGGTTTAAATTCAAAACACATAATAATACTTTTAGTTTGTTATTTATATTCTATATATCTTATTATGTTGTGATCATGGTAGATAAAGTCTGCAGGAGATTTGGGACATGAAGGGCCTGCTACAATCATTGGCGGGCAGGATCACTCTCATCAACTTGGTCATTTCCGCTCTTCATAACTACTAGATGAGACTTCCTTTGGCTCGGGCCGGAGCTAAGAGGGAATGCTTATCAGTTGGTTAACTGGCAGCGCCTATGTCGGCCTAAAGAACACAGGCGATGTGGGATAACGGATCTTAGATACTTCAACATGGCTATGATCTGCAAATGGTGGTAGAGGCTAACATATGCAGGAGTATCATCCAGAACAAATATTTTCAAAACTGCTACCTCAACCCACACAAAAAGGTCTTAGCTAGAGCATCTTACTTTTGGAAGGGAGTGACGGATCAATGGAGATTTGTTGAAATGAGGTTGACAGTTAAAGTGAGAAAATGGGACACATGGTGAATCTGTGGCAGGATAAGTGGATTCTTGGATAGGCGCCAAGTAGATTATTCCTCTTGTTCCTTGACTATGTAAAGGATCAGCACTTATCACTGGGGAGGGCTAGAGAAAATGTAACACAAGACCCTCCAATTCTGAAACAGGGCCCGCTAACCGAAGAGGGAACTTGGGAGCTGAGGGATATGCTAGAGGCCCTCACAACGACTGACGAAGGGAGAGATGATGCCAAGATTTGGAATATGGATACCAATGGGACATTCTCGCTAAATCAATCCCTTTATAACTTCATCGTCAATGGAGGAACATGAAGCTAGTTCCCCAATGGCCTGCGGAAGCTACCTTGCCTAAGGAAGATTAAGCTTTTTCCATAGCTGGCGATGGATAACAAAATGCTCACACTGGACAATCTTGCAAAGAGATGCTGGAGGGGGAGCCGCACCCAATGCTACCTATGCAATGAGCAGGACGATCTGTGCAGCATCTACTTACTACTTACCTATATAGCCTGATATTCCGTTGCTAATAAAATAGAATTCTGTTCGTGATAGTTTGAAATTCCGTGGGTGATGTCCCATAATTCCGTTGGTGATAGCCTGAAATTCCGTTGGTGATATATTGAAATTCCGTTGGTGATATCCCACAATTCCGTTAGTGGTTGTCTATAATTTATGTTGTTGGAAGCCAAACAATCCGTTGGTAATAATATAGAATTCCGTTGGTGATAATTAAAAATTCCGTCGGTGATAATTAAAAATTCAGTCCCTAATATATAACAACGTATTTTTAATCTAAGTGAAGAACAATACTTTTCACCAACGGATTTGCTACCGGAAATTCTGTCGCTGAAATGTTAACTATTTTTTAACATAAAACTTCAGGTTTTACCAACGGAATTTCCGACGGAAACTATCACCAACGGAATATTCCGTTAGTGATAATATAATATTCCGTCACTAATATGTTCCGAGGTGCCAAATCCTTTCCGTTAGAAAACTTTCTTAAAATCCGTCGGTGATATTGCTTTCACCAACGGAAAAAATTCCGTTGGAAAAATTCCGTCTGTGATGCTATAGTTTTCTTGTAGTGCACCAACAGAATTATGGGATATCACCCACGGAATTTCAGGTTATCACCAACGGAATGTTGAATCATCACAATTTATGCATTATTATTATTATTATTACTATTATTATTATTGTATATCTATTAAATATTAATCATTTATGTAGGTACATAGAAATCCTTTTTGTAAATTTTTTAATATATATTTGGAAATATAATAACTTAATATTTTATTTTGTGTGTTTATTATAGATTTGGATATATATGGATAGTTTGGCTAAGATGAAGGGTAATATATAAAAATTAAAGACGTCAGGGGGGTGCTCGCAAAAACGCCAATTAGTAAAAACCCTAAATCTCACAATCTCGCCTCGATCTCTCTCGCCCCTCCGATTTTTGGCTCCTCCGTCCTTGTTCTCTCTATCTTCTTCAGATTCAGACTTCAAGCGGCTGGCGAACCTCGACACAAGCTCTTCCGGTAAGGTGTAAAGCCCTCGATTGCTTCTTTCCCCTTCTACCTCAGCCTCAAGGTTTCGATTTCTCATCTTCTTGATTTATCTTTGGTTCATTAACTCTATCTTGTTCATTATCTCTTGGTAATTATTATGATGGATACATGAAAGCTTGTTAATTATTATGATCTGTTGGGTCTCCTGGTTTAGTTAGCAAGAAGAAATCTCAATTGAATGAAAAAAATAAAACAAAGCATCTCCTTGTTTGTGAATAAAACAAAGAAATCTCAATTATTATGCTCTGTTGGGTCTCCTAGAGGAGGGGCAGCAATGTCCCTATTTGTGCCATGAGGTTAACCCATTAAGAGACTTGTTAATTGATTCTACAATGTTTTGAATGAAAAAATAAAGACAAAGCATCTCCTCGTGACTATGATTTATTATCTCATCAGGTGTGTGTCGATCTTCTCACGTGCTCCATCTCTACATATAAGACTATAACTAATAATATAAGATTAAAAAAATCTAACAAAATAATAATTATAACAGTATGAAGGAAAATGGTTTATTGAAAAAAATATCAATAGTTTAATTTGTTGATGAGTATATATATGAATATGATCCTAGCTAGGAGAATTAAGAATCAATTTTTGCTTCTAGTGTTTATGATTTTGATTTTCATATTATGAATTTAAATAGTTGTGCCATAGAATGCTTCATGGCTTAAGTAGTTATGGAATTCATTTTGAGGAAGCATTGTTATGTAATTATAATTGATTATGAACATTTTGACTGGGATGAAAAGCTATTCGAGATTGTCCATGTAATAAAAGATTATTATCTTTTAGAATATTCTCAGATGTGCATTTCCCTTTCACTCTAGCGACTGCTTCATGCTTATTACCTTTTTTCAGCAACAAGTTTAGGTATTATTGTGAAGTTTAGAGCTAAGAGAGCATGTAGCTTTAAACTTTTTGTTTTTTTCTCCTTTTCATTTTTTTTTTAACCTGAAAGTTCAAAGCATGTCTACTATACCATCTATGTGACTTGTGTATCATAATACATGATTTTTTTTTTCTGATGATACTTAAGCCATATTTAGTTATTTTTCTCTTTTTCTTATGTCTTTATTATTGCTGATGCTGATTTCCGTTTTACCCATCATGAATGTTGTGTACTTTAGTATGCAAAATGTGATGTGCTCATGCCAAGACATTGCTTTCTTTCCACAGTGACCTTAATATTTATTATTTATGAATATTTCTCTTTGTTCATTTTGAGTATTTTTATTTATTATTTATGAATCCCACCATGATTTTAATTGATTTAATTGCCTTGATATGAGTAAAAAAAATTGTGTCCATTTTTCATGCGTTAAACCACTATTTTTTAGAGAATTAAAACCACCATGATTCTATCGTTTTCTTAACAAATGATAAACTGATTGATGTTTAAAATCATTTAGGATTGTATAATGGCTAAGGATGGATATTGGGCATGTGCTCGTTTAAACGAGAATGGATATATAACAGAACAATATATGGAGGCAGTTGAACATTACATATCTTTTGCAATGAATGAGCAATGGTTTATTAGTGGTGATAGAATTAGATGCCCATGTTTGAATTGTCAAAAGCATTCATTTCTTAAACAAGATGATTTGCCGCGACACTTATACTATAGTGGTTTTTGTAATGAGCCAATATCCGGTGTTGGGCAATCATCTAGAAGCAGAGAGGAGGTTATTGAGCAATTGTTTGATGTGGAGGTAGAAAATCCATACGCTACTATGGTTAGGGATGCTCTCTACTCAAATTATGACTCTAATTGGAATTATGATGGTGAGTCAATGCCCATGGAGCATGAGCCTACATTAAGACCAACAACTTTTTTCTATTTGTTGAATGATGCTGATGAACCAGTGTGGTATGGATGTACAAAACACACAACTTTATCCGTTGTGTCACAACTGTTAAATTGCAAATCTGAATTCAACATCACCGAATCTTGTTTCAATCGACTCATGGTTATCATAAAGGGTATTTTACCGGAGAATAACAAATTGCCAGAGAATTATTATCAAATGAAGAAGAAGATGGCAGCATTTGGCCTTGATTATGTGAAAATTGATGTATGTGAGAACAATTGTATGTTGTTTATTAAGGAATTTGAAAAGTTGGATTACTGCTCGGTATGTGGTCATCCTCGATACAAATCAAGTAATACAAGTGAAAGAAGGGTGTCAAAAATACCTCGTAAAATTTTGCGATACTTCCCACTTATACCTAGGCTACAGAGGTTTTTCATGTTAAGAGAGACTGCAAAGAATATGACTTGGCATGCACATAATCAAAGTTCTCCAAGGGTGCTACATCATCCTGTTGATGGAGAGGCATGGCAACACTTCAATCGTACACACGAGTCCTTTGCAAATGAAGCGAGGAATATCAGACTAGGGCTATGCACAGATGGGTTTGCTCCTTTTAAGAAAGGTGCGAGACCATACTCTTGCTGGCCAGTAATGCTCGTAGTATATAATTTACCTCCTTGGATGTGTATGAAGCAACCATATTTATTCCTTAATATGGTAATTCCGGGTCCAAATAGTCCATCTCAGAACATAGATGTCTTCTTGAGACCTTTAATAGATGAGTTGACAATTTTGTGGCAGTTTGGTGTTCGAACTTTCGATAATTATAAGAAAGAACATTTTACACTTCGGGCAGCATTAATGTGGACAATTAGTGACTTTCCTGCGTATGGTATGTTATCTGGATGGAGCACGCATGGAAAATTATCTTGCCCTTATTGCATGGCAAATTTGAAGTCATTTAATTTAAAACATGGCAGAAAAGCTTGTTTTTTTGATTATCACCGACAGTTCTTGCCTCCTGATCATCCTTTTCGAAGGCAAAGAGATAAATTTAGAAGGAGAGTTGATCATGATCCTCCTATTGAGAGATTGCAGGTGAAGAAATTCTGAGATATATTGATAGTTGCCCATATTTGACATATGGCACCAAATGTCCTGCACAGAAACCAGTTGGCTATGGGGTGACTCATCATTGGACAAAGAAAAGCATTTTCTGGGAGTTACCATACTGGCATACAAATTTGATTCGTCATAACTTGGATGTTATGCACATTGAAAAAAATATTTTTGATAATATATTCAACACCATGATGGATGTTAAAGGCAAAACAAAAGACAATGTAAAGGCTCGATTAGATATAGCAGAGTATTGCAAACGCCCAGCTTTACACTTGGTTCCGAAAATGGAAAAACATTCAAGCCTGCTGCTTCATACTTTTTAACGAAGGAGGATCGTTACAGAGTGTTTACATGGGTGAAACCACTTAGACTACCTGATGGCTTTTCGTCCAACATAGGGAGATGTTTTAACTTGGAAGAAGGCAAGGTCTATGCAATGAAGATTCATGATTGCCATGTGTTTATGCAACGATTGCTTCCTGTTGTTTTTCGTGATTTGGTGCCCACTCCAATTTGGGATGCAATTACTGAGCTATCCAATTTCTTCCGAGAACTTTGCTCCACTGAAATAACCGTTGATCATATGCAGTTGTTGGGAAAAAATATCATTGAAACAGTTTGCAAATTAGAGAAGGTTTTTCCACCCTGCTTATTCGATTCAATGGAGCATTTAATAATTCACTTACCTTATGAGGCTGAAGTGGGTGGACCGGTCCAATATCGTTGGATGTATGTGTTTGAAAGGTATAATATTTACAATCTTTTACTTGAATTCTTAGCGAGTTCAAAGGTTTAATAGATTCATTACTAGATAAACTCTATTTGGTTATGATTTGTAGGTTTCTACATCACTTAAAAAAGAAAGTGAAAAATCTAGCATGTGTCGAAGGGTCTATATGTGAAGCATATATTATCGAGGAAATTTCCTCCTTTTGTGCCTTGTATTTTGAAGATGATGTCGAAACAAGATTTACTCGAGTGCCACGTAATGATGACGGAGGTGAGGTGGATCCCACAGGACATCTTTCGATTTTCAGACATCATGGACGACCATTGGGACCGAAAAAGAAATGCACTCGATATCTGACATCAAATGAGTATTTGGCTGCAGAAATTTATGTTCTGATGAATTGTGAAGAAATGATTCCATATATTGAGTGAGTAATATTTATTTTTGAGTTCAACTACATAATAATTAGAATATTTTGTTTACCATAACTTGTATATCATACGGTTTAGAACCTTCGATGAAATGGTGAGGAGGAATAATCCACGTGTTACCGATAATGAATTGAAAAAAGCACGAGTGACAACATTTACAACATGGTTTAAGCGATATGTACGTATCAAACTATGTGCCCTTCGTCATCTTTTTTTTTCATATAGTATCCCAACATTGAAATTGGATATTTCTCTTAGGTTGAAGAACATTTTTCCAAAATTGATCGTCGTATTGCGCAACTTGCTCATGGTCCATCTCGTTTGGTAATCTGCTATAAAGGGTACTTTGTGAATGGTTTCAAGTTTCATACTAAAGAATACAGCCGTAATTGGTCGACATTGAATTGCGGTGTATACGTGAAAGGAAATTGTTATAATGATTATAATCGGGACTTTTATGGAGTCTTGCTAGATGTAATTGAGTTGGAGTATTTTGGGTCTGGAAATCGCATTGTACTTTTTAATTGTCACTGGTTTGGCACAGATAAAGGAGTTCGTGTGGATCCTCGCCATGGGCTTGTGGAAGTTAATTATAAATCAGTACTTGCCAGTAATGAACCATTTGTATTAGCCCAGCAATGCCACCAAGTTTATTATAGTCCTTATCCCGCAAAGAAATCCTCATGCTTGAGAATTGGTGGGCTGTGTTCAAAACTAAGGCAAGAAGTCGGTTTCACCTTCCTAATAGTGATCGAGAAGTACTTAATTTAAATGATGGGGTTTACCAAGAAGTAGAGGTGCCCACTCCAACAAATGTCATCTATTCAGAAGATCTTGACAATGAAAGAATGCTTGTTCATAGTTATGTTGAAGAAGTAGATACAGAAGACGATGAAGTGGATGCGAATGAGGGAGAGGGGGATAAAGAAGAAGAAGAAGAAGAAGAAGAAGATGATGATGAAGCAGAAGAAAAAGATAAAGAAGAAGAGGAAGATGAAGTAGAAGAAGAAGAAAATGATAATGTTGACGATAATGATGACGATGATGACAATGATGATGATGATGATGATGATGATGATGGTTAAGAACATATTTGTAGCAAGTTAGGGTGCTCACTAAATATTTTTGTGCTTATAATCACTTTTATTTGTAAGGGTTTGTTATTGTTAGTACTTGTTTGTAATGGGATGTTTGTTTGCTCCAAATTCTTATGAGTACTTCAGTTTTTCTTAAACATCATCAACTTATAAATTCATATTTGTAAGGCTTTGTACATTAAAGTAATTGGTTTCTTCTTGTTATTATTAGAGATATCATGCCTAAGGGAAAAGTCACAAAAAATCCAAGTCTAAGAAAGCCTTGGAAGATACAAAGAAGTAAAGAGCTTCTGTGTGCGTGTGCATGGGGAGCATGGTTCAGACCTACGCAATCACCCTCACAAAGTGGACATTTGATGAACCCCTCTTCTGCCCCGCTGATTGATCCAGATGCAGAAACACAAGATCCTAATGTGTCAAAGAAGCAAATGGTGATAATATCAACCATGACGTAGATAAAGGGAAACGTCCAAGAGGTCCTAACAAAGCAATACCCACACCAACAAATCCAAATGATCGAATCTTCATTACTACCTTACATGATGAGTATGTTGATTTGAAATTCATTTTACTTATGCTCAAGTCATGCTTGACAATACATAAACTAATTCCTCTTATTTTCTAGTTCTATGATAGGAAATTTTTAGACCCTAAAGTTGTAAGAACAATTACGAAGTCTATCCAAATTAACTTCAGTGATGCATGGTCAACGTGGAAGAAAATTTCTGAGGCTATCAAAGAGGAGATGTGGGCCAGATTTGAGGTACGTATTTCCTCCTTTACATTGTCTTAATTGATTTATTCCCAAAGTTTGAGAAATCTCTCTGAGATTGGTTGGAGTCTATCTAGATGATCCAGTGTTTGGATTGATAAATCGTTTGAATTTGATATACATAAGTTTTTTCTTCATTTACATACAAAAGTTTTATCTAAACCTAGGCTTTGGTTTTTTTATTTATTAAAGTACCCTGAGTAACATAGTTTCAATATTCATGCTTTCAATGTAATTGTCTTCTAATTCATAACACACTTGCATGGAATTCTTCTCTCGGTTTTGAGTTTTATCTGGTTAAGAATCCTTATGATTGAGTTTTTTTTATAAGACCAATTAGCTTCTACACCTTGCTTTTTTCACACTTGCCATGCTTTTGTTATACCACACAAACTTGAATATGCAACATCTACTAATCTACATGCTTATGATCATTAGATAATTACATGAAAACATGTAACTATCAACAATAAATTGCTCATGATCATTTGTAGTCTAATCATTTCACTTTAGTAGTGCCATGATTATATGTATGCCTACTATTATGTTTATATGATAATGAGTTTTATCTTATTAGATGATATTTTTATCTATGACTTATTTCATAGGAAAAATTCATGTGGCCTATTGAAAAAGCAAAAGTTGTGAGAAAAATTTGGGATACTATATGCAAGGAACAATTTAAAGGAATAAGAAGAAAGGAGTCGGGCAATGAAGCATTTTGATGCCACAGATATTGCAAAGTGCAAAGGATATAATTTAGGTTGGATTCGAGTTGACATTTGGGATCGACTGATTGTTAATGTTTGGAATACTGAAGCATGGAAAAATCAATCTCAAATAAACAAGCAAAATCGGAAGACAGAGAAAGACGGAAGCATTGTCAAACATACCGGTGGATCGATTCCTTTTATGCTTCATGCGGAGAGGATGGTATGTACATAAGTTATATTGTTTAAAGTAATCTTTAGCAAAGTTTTATACATGCATATTTTACCTATACGCATGTGTTTTCACTAACTTATTCCATATCTCCATGTAGGCAAAACAATTGAATCAGAGAGCAACATATGAAGAATTGTTTAATCGAACCCACAAACGTGACAAAGGTCGAGGTGATTTTGTTGATAACAAGTCTAAATCTGTTAGTGTAAGTGATGTATATTTCAAGACTATTTAATTATTTCAATACTATTTAATTCATGATTTTTTATATTATTTGTAGGAATCTTATACATCTTCAATGAGTCAAAAATATGGTCCTGATGAATCTTGTCATCCCGAGTTTGACCCACAAGCTTGGTGTGATGCAATTGGAGGACTAGAGACTGCACGCACTCATGTCTATGGGTTTGGAACCACGCCACGTGCCAAGAATTTATTCCCTTCTTCGAGCAATGTTGGAGATGGATCATACTCGGCTTGCAGTCCAACACCTGAACATCCACGTGCACTATCCACAACTGAAGTTGATCATCTACGAGAAGAAGTGACGCTTGTGAAGAATAAACTTCAAAACTTGGAGAATTCTCAAGGTGAAATCAAGGAATATCTTCACCAAATTACGGAATTCTTGAATCCTAAAAACTTATTTCCTAATGCTTCAATTGGACCTTCTCAACCTACATGCAAGGATATAGCCCAAGAAGAGGCAAGCTCTGATTCTGATGAGTGAAGATCATAGTGTGTTGAACTATATCGTTGCTTTATGTGTTTTTGATGTGTATGAACTATGTATCTTTTTTTAAGACATGTCGTTTTGTATCCTTTACTTATCTTTGATAATGAACAATTGACTTTTATCAGTTTATTGATTGGTGTCAAATAATAATTAATCTGATTATATATATTACAGAAAAATATTGCAGGGAAAACAAAATCAATATTAGAATAAAAGACCTTCAGGGACGGAATTCCGTTGGTGAAGATCATTATTAGGGACAGAATTCTTTTGGAGATAAAGAACATGGATCCGTGGGTGATAACTTCCTTTAGGGACGGAACTCCGTAGGTAATAAGCATTTTAGTGACAGAATTCCTGGGGTGATAAATACTTACAGGAACCGAAATCCGTGGGTGATAAGACATTCAGAGACGGAATTCTGTCGGTGGCCAAGGCTATTAGGGACGGAATTCCGTGGGTGATAAAGGCATTCAGAGACGGAATTCTGTTGGTGGCCAAGTCTATCAGGGACGGAATTCCGTGGGTGATAAAGGAATTCAGAGACGGAATTCCGTTGCTAGCCAAGACTATCAGGGACCGAATTCTGTGGGTGATAAGGGCATTCAGAGACGGAATTCCGTTGGTGGTCAAGACTATCAGGGACCGAATTCCGTGGGTGATAAGGACATTCAACAACAGAATTCCGTTGGTGGTGAAGTCTATCAGAGACGGAATTCCGTTGGTGATATATGGGTTTCAGCGACGGAATTCGTCGGTAATAAGCACTTTCATAGACCAAAATTACATGGTTGTTAATCGTTTTACCAACGGATTGTTCCGTTGGTGATACATAGACATCACCGACGGAATATCTCTTCCCAAACGGAATGGCTTCAGCGACTCGGTTTTCAGTGAATGAATTTCCAACGAAAAATTTCCGTTGCTGAACTACATCGCCAACGGAATTTAACTCTTTAGTGACAGAATTTTCCGTTTGTGATGCACCTGTTTTCTTGTAGTGCTAGTCATAAGACAAATTTGGCTACACTACTGCTCGTTATTCGACCATGGATACGCTTCCACAATCGACAAGGAACTTATAGGGACACACTAGCCTGGGGAAAAACCTTCACAGGGTGGAGCGCATAAGGTGGAACCTTGTGGTCATGGCCATAACCTGGAGCGCTTGGCATGAAAGAAACCGTTGTTGCTTCCAAAACAAATAACACGTTTATTCTGGTATTATTCGCGGGGATGCTTTCTTATTGTTAGCATGGTTTGATTCAACAAATGCAACCAAGAAACTGAAGCTGATGCAGATGGAATCACTTGTCCGTAGATCCTTGGCCTTAGAACATGGAGGACCGCCGCAAGCACTTCTGAACAAGGATGACTTTGAAGATGAGTCGACGGGGTAATTCTTACAGGAGTAATCCACTAGAACTACTGGGGCACCTCTCGGGGGAGGGGTCACATGGGACAATGATGTACCAACCTTGGATCTTATATCTTTTTTATTATCAATAAAAAATGAATGTGGTTTATCCACTTTAATTAAAAAAAAATGTGTACATGAATGGATTGCTATTAAAAGAAAAAAATACAAAGGAAAGCATCAATTCTGATTTAGGAAAAAAAAATATTTAGTTTTTGTTTTTTTTTTTGAGATAGATAAGGATTTTTTAGATTACATTTTTTTTTTTGAATAAGTGGATAAATCACATAATTTGTTAATAATGATATAATAGTTCATAGTCTCAATCAAGATATTTTTCAAATTACATTTAATCAGAATATTATTCAATAAATATATTTCAATAAATATATAACACCAGTTTCAATAAATTTGCAATCACATCTTAGATAATAAGATTCAATGTTACATGATTAAAGCTCTCTTCTTCACACATTTATGCTGCTTTGTTTTGGAGCAAGAGCCACCATCTTATCCTGTGAAGAATCTTAAAAAATTGAGGAAATTAGCGGCGGAGTTATTAATATTTTTAAGAGAGATTATTTATGCATTGGATAAATACCTACTAATTAATATTTTTTAAGGAAAATATGATACGCCTACAAGATAAAGACGCATCAACAGTTCCACTTGGAGTAGGTACTTACTCCTCAGAAGAAGATTAAGGAGAAAAGAGAACGGATAGAAGAAGAAGAAGAAGGGAAAAAAAGGTAGTCAGAGGATACAAGAAGGTTCCATACATCCAATGAAAATTACAGTAATCCTAATAGCCTTTATATATTCTCCAGCAACCCTAACTTCATCTCCGATCTACGAAAGTGTCGCTGCCACGTGGTCGGTCACAAAATCCTTCATCTACACTGGTTGTTTGCTTGTGCGACGTGTTCGTCCTTCATTGGTGATTTTACCTCCCCCAGAGAGGACTCGTGGGTGTGTGTTGCTTCACTGGTGCTCGTCTCCACCACTATAGCTTCATCACCCAATGTTGACCTTGAGTTTGAGTGTGGACTGTCATCCAGGTCAAATGGTAAAATCGTATCATCTCTCCCCGTCTGAAATAACACCTTATCCTCAAGGTGGTACTGTGGGTAAGATTTGCAGAAAACTTCGAAGGCTTCCCAGGTAACCCCTTCTGGTGGAGTATCCTTCCATTGAACCAAGACCTGCCGAATAAGTTTGCCCCATTGTAAAATCTCACGAGAGAATTCCGTATCACTGAGGGGGTAGGAATGGATAGGGAGAGGACAACCCTGTGCCTCTGCTGACCTAGTGAAAGGTTTCAGTTTTGAGATATGAAATACGGATGAACTCGGGTTTCAGGTGGGAGATTCAAATGGTAAGCCACAGATCCTATGCACTCCACAACCTTGAAAGGACCATAGTAACATAGGCACAACTTAGCGGATTGTCGCCTGGCCACAGTCACCTGGTGATAGGGTTGCAGACGGACCAATACCGGATCACCCACGGCTAATTCAAGCTCCCTCCGTCGAGCATTAGCTTTTTGTGCCATTCTATGATGGGCTTGAAGCAGGTTTTACTTCAGAGTGCGCATGAGAGTGTCCCGTTCTATTAACAGTTCATCTAGAGCCTCAAGATTGGTGGCTCCAAGGAAATAAGCTGGTAAGGATGGCGGTGGTCGCCAGTATAAGGCTTGATATGGGGACATCTTAAGGCCACTATGGTAGCCCGTGTTGTATCAAAGTTCTATCCATCCAAGTACCTGGCCCATTTGGAAGGTTGAGCACTATTGAATGCACATAGATACTGCTTGTGAAACCCAAAGATTTTGGGCTATTAAATTTTTCCCGAAATCGGTGATAAATGCAAGAAAGCTCCCAAGGTTGGATTTAAACGAAATATATTTATATTTATTATATTGGATAAGGAGTTAATATATATATATATATATATATAGGATTTAGAATCTATGAATTTAAAAGAAGATAAAATAAATTAAATCAAATATATATAGAGAGGGAGAGGACGTGCTGAGCTGATGATATTGATTTGGTGTTGAAATAAAAAAAAAAAGAAAATCTTATATTATATATAATATAATAATATACAAATGATCATATAAATATCTTATTGAAAGTAAAAATAAGATTCTGATGTGATATATTGGGCAGTATATGTATTTAGGATTAACATAACATGTTCATCCACGTGAAAAAGGAAACCATGCACATAAAAGGTGAGTGGCTGGGATTGAATATTGTCATGCATGGGTCTTGATCGAATGACAAAGGTCGTTTATGGGGCTGGCCGCGAGCTGAAGGGGAGCGGTGACCGCGTCCCAAATCCTGCAGATAAGGTGGAATATAGTTAAATGCCACTTTGATCGGAGGGAGATCCTCTCCACAGTTGATTAATAAAGGAGCAACCTAACCCTAGCGCCGTTTTTCATTATGCATAGCTACGCTGCTGCTACTGAAGAACGAGATCAGGGAGGACTTGGGTTGACGACGTCTCAGTGAAGCCAGCATCACCACGGGCCACTAGCTACTCCTCGGTAAGCCATCATCTTTCCCTCCTGCCTTTGCTTGGGATATCTATTGATAAAGGTTATCAAGAACTGGGTCAGTTGATGGTAACTAGAAGATGTCTAGATCTCTGTGGGTGCAGAGATGGTACCCGATTTCCCTTTAATTCATTTTGGTATTGGTTGTTTTAAGGAAGAGATGAGGGCTTAGGGAAGGTTGAGAAAGGTGCTAATATTTGAATCTTGGAGGTGATCATGTAGGGTTTTGTAGAAAATCAAGAGCATGTATCATATACATGGCACAACGGAAAAATTAAAATTTTCTAAACCCTAGCCCAAACGGATCTCCCTACGTTTATCAAAACACAAGCAAGTAAAGTTGAAGGGCATGTACCTTTTTGAGATCTGTACCGAATTCCTTCTTCTAAGTCTGAGAAGACGTTGCGTCAACCACAGCAGTCCGTAGACGGAGTGCCTCTAACGGTGATCCACGCGAAGATCCGCAGAAGCAACCTCAAAGGCGACGGGGTGATCTTCCATGCAAAGTGCTAGCTATGGTGGAAGGTCTTGAGAGGATTTGGGAGAGAAGAGAAAAGATAATTGATCTCTATCAATTACTAAGAAGATATGTTGTTGTTGTATCTCTTTATGGCCTAGAGTATCACATATTTATAGGCCTCCCTAATCAGATTAGGGTTTGTTTCGGATTGGTACTTTGATTGAAGCCCAAATCAAATTTGGCTAACAATCTAATCAAATTTGATATATATAATCAAATTCGACTCCCAAGCAAATTTGACTTATAATCAAATTCGACGTATAATCAAATTTGTATTATAATCAAATTCGACTTACAATCAAATTTGACTTATAATAAAATTCGACTTACAATCTTTCTCTTCCCTTTAATTCTCTCGTTTGAGGATCTATTCCTAAAAACCCGTTTTATACCTCCTTGATATCTTCTATGCGTGTGACCCATTAGGTTCCCGGTTATGTTGGCCATTCATAATCAACCATTGATTACAAATAGATCATGAGTGGCATCTAGCAATACATCATGACCCCCAATTGACCGGAAAGTCAGGTGGTCTGACTTGGAACCTTTCAGCAACCAATGTTAGTGTGCAATTTGTCCTTTACCATCTTATACCAACTTGGTTTGGAGTATGGCCTATGTGTCAACTCCCATTAGACTGACTATGTCACACCTAGCCCAAGTATTAGTTCCTCGTCCTATGGGATCTATTACTCAAAACTTATGTCATCGAAGACCATCTTCATGACAAGTTACTCTGGCCAGAGATTTCTGAGTAATGACCCGACAAGTGGCCACGGGTATATTCTCCTTCTATTAGGAGTAGTAAATCCTCTATTGGCTACCCAAATACCTTCGAATACTTCAAAGTTGTACCCAATCACTACCCTATAAGTAACCCCTGAAGGGAAATGTAGGAATGGCGTCAAAGCACAGGATCCATATCCAAGATAACTTGTGTACCTCAAGTCTAAGGATATTTACACCATTGCTGCAATGAGATCTTCACTGACATTTTAATAGGATAACCATGTGAAGACTCATGGTAGGTCATCCAATGAACTTGCTACCCTTAGCAAGCATCCACATGTTCACCCAAAACATCTTCATGCTTACAGCTTATGAGAACAAATGCTTGATCGGATCAAGGAGCATAACATGCGCTAGTCTTGATGGATCAATGATGTCCCGTCTCATTGATTCTTCGACTAGGGATATTTAGATACGTACATAATTACACATGATAGGAATCCCACATTATGATCTCTATCATAATTTCCTTCATGCTATGCATTGTATCATGGACTTCATTAACTAGATTTAAGATCTCATATCATATTCATAGTAATGAACATCTAAATAATGAAGAAGCCTTTTATTAAATAAATAAATTTGTACATAAAGTGCTAAAGGTGATTGTCTTTAGAGCACTTCTCCAACAGATCATGCCCAGGTGGGTGTGTTGAATTTTCGGAGGACTTTAGATACTCAGGATTAGGTGTTCAGAATTTTGTGGATGGTTCTACAGGTGTGTAGTGGCTTCTGTCTTTTGGATAGATCAGTATATGAGTTTTGGGTGGTGATTTTTCCATTAGCGCCCGTAAGAGAGGATGAAGGAAATAGTGGAATAAAAAGGCTACTTTGAGGAATCTGTGATTTGTGTGAAGGTTATCATTGGGGATGAGACGATATCCTTGTTTTGACAGGATGGATAGAGATTCAAGAGAGGTTAGAGTTGGGAGATGTTAGTTCAGGCTGAGAACAGATGAATCTATGCTTAGAGGTCATCTGCATGTATGAGCCTAGTTGTGAGTTCATTTACACTTGATTTCTGATCACCTGTCTAGTTACTTATTAAGACTAGGTTGAGGGCATAGTTTGAGTAGAGGTTGATAAATGTCTTGATGAATATGGAAACTAGTTTATGGGTTTCAGAAGAAGGAATTTAGCTCTTGATCTCTTGCTCTCCACCATGAGGTTTGGTTGGAGATGAGTTTGGTTTAAAATAACAAAGTCTGGGACCTGATTTCATGATTTTATGTAGATTATTTCCTATTGATTTGGTGTTTAATGATGAGATGCTAGGAGAACTATTTATACATATGGTTGTGTAAAGTAGGTTGGACCCAACTTAGATGTTGATCTAGTCCGATAGATGTGTTGGTATGTTTGGGCTTATTTTAGATGGGCCCTGGGCCATCCTAGTGAGTTATAAGCTTGTGAGTTAACTAAGGTTGGGCATGGACTTAATTAAAGAATAATGTATTTAATTAAGTGATTAAATCAGTTAACAAATTGGGTTAGATTTATTTAATGGGTTAGGCCCATTTAGATGCACATGCATTATAGATGATAATATTTTGAGCATTCTTGCTTGTGTTAAGTGCGGATCTGTGTGTACCTGATATCGGCGTGGAGCGTTGACCTTCGTCAGGACAGATACCGATCAGTCGGTTGGATTACGAATAGATGTAAGTTACTTTTGCCTCGCTCCTACCCATTACTTGGGTTTCTTGTTTTGATGACATGTTTGTTTTGCTCTCTCTTTCCTCGTATGTGTATGATTGATGTGCTTGAGGTAGTGCTGTTACTACCTGTTTGTTGGAATGCTCGTTGGACGTGCCCTCCTGTGAATGACACTTGACTGTTGGCACTCGTGGTGCTTGTGTGCAGCTAGGTAGGTATGCGTCAGTGGAGTGAGCGGGCTCGCTGAGCATAGCCTCCTGTTGTCTGGCATGAGACCATGGAGATGCGCAGTACTTGTGTGCTGGTTGGGTAGGTGTGCGCCAACTGAGTTTGTTCTTCCGTCCGGTTCAGTGGAGCGTGGGGGCTCCGGTTTGGGGAACGTTCAGAGACGGGACACTCTGACATTTCGGCTTGCCATGCCAGAGGGAAGATACTAGCAGTTGTCCCAGCTAGCCGGTACGGGATTAATCCGGGCCGTGTCGACACGTGGAGAGGTGGTGCTACCGAGGTGCGACGGGTTGGTAGCTTGGAGCCCGAGGTTGTGTTGCTGTCTGGGGGATCATTGCTGAGCTATCCTTGGAAATCTTTTCTAGAGCCTCGAGGGCTATTGTTGGACATGAGTCGTACCATTGCTGATGTTTATGGTAGACTCCTAGGATCTGCTTGTGTGGGGTGTAGCCCCTTTGTTTGATGATTCTTCGATTGTTGATATCATGTTTCATCTTGTTGCTTTAAGATCCTTGCAGGGTACTTACTGGGCTTTCCATTCGAAAGCTCATGTACTTGCTTCCTTTTTTTTTAGGTCCCGAGGAGTAGGTGACTTTTGGGCCTAAAGTACGTTGTCGCAGGTTTGGTGACTTTGTTGAGGTTCGAGAACCTCAGGTCTTTCTTGAGTGTGAGATTGTATTTTTGTTGGACCCTTATAGGGCCTTGACAATGTGTAGGGCATGTAAACCCTTACTGATTTTTATTTTCGCTGTGACTCTGATATAATTTGATTATTAAATTTTGAGTTATTTGTTATCTGCTATGATTTCCTTAGGCCTTGTATCCGAGTGAGGTGCGCCTTTACTTGGAGATGCGGCCCGGTCTGTCTTGGCGTGCCGAGGTCCGGGATCCGGGTGGGCGTGACATACTCAAGACATTTGTTAACAACTTCACTCTGGCCATCCCTTTGAGGGTGATACGCAGTGCTATGGTGTAGCTTTGTACCACTAAACTCAAACAATCTCTTCCAAAAATGACTAACTAAAATAGGATCCTGATCCGACACAATGGTACTAAGGAAACCATGTAGTTTTACCACTCTATCTGCGAATAACTTAGCAACCTGTGTTGCTGTGAACCGAGTAGGTAACGGTGCAAAATGCGCCGATTTGGATAAACAATCAACTACCACCAAGATTGCTGTGAAACCTAGTGACTCAGGCAACCCAATTATAAAATCCATAGTGAGATCCTCCCAAACTACTGAAGGAATGGATAAAGGGTGTAGAAGACCCGCTGGAGGCTGTGTTGAATATTTAGTTTGTTGGCAGATCAAGCATCAGCTATGAAGGTTTCCATATCCTGACGCATACCAGGCCAAAAGAACTTGGCCGATAAATGAACCAGCGTTCGCTTCAGACCTTTATGCCCTGCCATTGGTGTGGAGTGAAACTCCACTACAGGAAATATAACCTATAGCGGCAGATATATCCGCCGCTATAGGTTATATATCCTCCGCTATATATATATAGCGGCAAATATCACATGCCGCTAAATCCTCCGTCGGTAAAATCTTTAGCGGCGGAAAATCCACCTATAGCGGCGGATATATCCGCAGCTATAGGTTATGTTCACAGCTATTAAGACTCTATAGCGGCGGATATATCCGTTGTTATATAGGCCATTATCAGCTAATGGGACCCTATAGCGGCGGATAGATCCGCCGCTATAGGGTCCCATTACAGCACTTGAGCCTTATAGCGGCGGATATATCCGCCGCTATAGGGCTTGTAACGCCGTTAACGGCGCCCTATAAGGAGGTATATCCGCCGCTCCAGACCAATAGCGGCGGAAATATCCGCCGCTATAGGATAATAATAATAATCAATTATTATTATTATTATTATTATTATTATTATTATTATTATTATTATTATTATTATTATTATATCTTTGATAATATCTGAAGAGACCAAATTAATTAATAATAAAAAAAACAGATTTTATTGATGAACAAATGTTTCACAATCCAAAAATACAACATTCAGAAATTTCAAAAAAAATATTTATCTATACAACTTTAAAGAGAGAATGAGAGAGAGTAAATTAATCTGTTGCTGTTGTTGCTCATCTTCTTGTTGTTCGTTGGATTTTCCTTTTAGTATATGAGGTCTGAGCTTTTTCATGTCTGATAACCTCACTGGTTTCAGAAAAAATTCATCTGCTCCTTCCAAGCATCTAGAAAAGATCACAAAGTTTTCATCTCAGACTTGTTATGATCCAAATCATCAACATGCAGAAATAATATTTTGGAAAAAGTGGAGAAGTCTGAAGTTTTTCCTCAAATCAAAGAAAGATGAGAAAAAGAATTTACCTATTGGTCCTTGAAGGGGCATTTTCAGAAGACATGATAACAACATGGGATGTCCTTGAGAGATGTTGATTCCTGATTCAAAAGAACACTCAAATCCAATCAATTCCACTTTTATTTTTTTTCTTTAAGAAAAAATAATAATAAACTCAAAACAAAATCAAAAACATACCTTGATTTTCTTGAGCAGGTCATACCCAGTCATCCTAGGCATGCAGTAATCAGTAATAATCAAATTCACATCAATTTCCTGAACAAACAAACAAACAAACAAAAAAACACATGAATAAACCAAGCACAAAGAACCAGTGAAACAACATTAGAATATAAACCACAAGCAAACCACATCCTGTCAGTGATCACCACCTTGTTCTGTGTTTCAGTTATCTGCTGCATAACACATCCACCAATAAGTACAGGTGCATCGATCACAAAAGTCATCTACATATTCAGAATTTATATTGATATTTGAAAATTCAAATAAAGATTTTGTTTGTAATCGAATAAAATCAGATTTTTACGTCACTTCCATGAAAAAAAAATGATGCTAGGCTATATAGTAAACACATACCGATATATTTAAGATTCATTGGCATCTTCCCTTTGCAAGCGAAATGATCCTACAAAATGCAGAACAGATCCATTAAAAATATGCGGAATCATGAATTGATTTCTCAATAAAGGCTTCTTCTGTCAACAATTTAAAGGGGGAAAAACTATGAAGAAGTTGTAACAAACCCCATAACTTTGATATGAAGGTGAGACATTGATATAAAGTATTCCAGACCTTCAGCGTTTTTAGATTCCTTTCTCATGGAAAATTTTAGTCTGTTTTGTCCACACCCCTTTATCAAAATGATCAAAAAGGAAGGCGGGCTTGCCTCTTTTCTAATTCCTGTGTTTGATCTTTTCCATCTCTGGCTGGGAGGAATAAGAGAGCAAGAGGTATTGGACCAACAAGAGGATATGCCCTGTTGTTGGGCTAAAGGAAATCAAACTTTCACCTTAAGCATGGGCATCAAGAGGATAAGGCCCCTGTTGTTGGGCTTAAAGAAATCAAACTTTCACCTTAAGAATGGGCATCATCTCATAGAAGTCTTCAACATGTTCTTACTTGATAAGAAACTAAATTACATGAGTAGTTACTAATTAAGAATGTAAAGATAATTGATAGCAATATCTGGGACGGACATTGATTGATCTTTGCATAAAATAAGAAACCGTTTAACTTGTAACAAAAAAGTACTTTGTGGCTTTATTGAACCAACTTGAAATCAGTGATGCTTCCATGTAAACAACTGTTGATTGAACTTGTTGCTAATTACTTTGGAAAGCATTATAAAGCATACCTTTAGCTTTCGGGAGCTATAAAATCAGCTAGCAAATTATCTAGAAGCCGTGGACAGTAATTCTGTACAAAAGATGGTAGCAAAAGATTTTGTAATAACAATCTCAAACTGATAGTGAGCAAGGACAAGATTCACTATCATTGTCTTTCTAGACTAGATAAACTTATGATGTACATTAATAAAAATTAAACTGTTACCTCCTTCTAGAAGGTGATTAGTGTCTCATTCCATTTCATCTCGAACAACCTTTAAATATAGCTCAGCTACATTCTGCAGCATGCATCCCATCAGAACTGAGATATAAAAGTCAAACAAAAATGAAAATAGAAACTATCAGAGTATTATCAAATATTACACTACCTGTACTTTAACAGAATTAGAAACTATCCACCACATAATACATAAGAAATACAGAAATAAGAAAATTATATAAAAGGAGTAGTTTGGCATGTGACATCATATGCAACAAACAATGTCAAACACATGTAAATTTTAGACCAAATAAAAAACACTATTGTGTCAGTAACCTAATACAATAAAGAAACTAATCAATAAATGATAAATAAAAACATTTAATGCTCACTGCCATTATAACTATGCTAGTTTGTTTGCTCACTTCCAAATTAATGCTCCATCAAGTCAATAATGTGTAACTAATATATGCATGCTGCAAGCTCTATCTAAATAAATCAAAATCGTAAAGCCATCTGGCAATTCAACAATAAACACCTACTCATTGGAGTATAAATGCTCCATCAAGTCAATAATGTGTAACTAATATTTTAGTTCCTTATCCAATGAAACATTCAGAGTACCAATTCAACAATAAACACCTACTCATTGGAGTGAAATGTAGATACCACCAAAGATTTCAATGAATTTCATTGAGACATGAAAACATGAAACTTTTCGCAGAAAATAAACATGAAATACAGAAGAAGAAAAAATAATCACAGTTGTCCATCATAAAAAAAAATAATGTTATTCTAGTCTCCAAAAACCAAGAAATTGGAGTAAGATGCAGAAAGCACAACAGATTTCAACTAATTTCATTCAAAACTAAAGGTTTTGGAAAATTCTAGCAAAATATTTCACATTAAATACACACAAACAGATCTCCAAGATATTACCTACAATGCTCATCTCCAGCAAAGGAGAAATGAATATCCCCTTAAATTTCTCCGTAAGCCGGTCACGCAGCCACACAAAATCGTTGTACCGCCGGATCACAATCTTCTCCGGCGCTTGATATTCCGGAAAATTAGTCTGAAAAGCATCTAAAAATCATGAAAAGAAAATGAGGAAATAGATCTCGGGGTGAGATCGAGGAAGACCTCGGTGATCACACGGTAGGAGATGAAATGGCTCCAATGGAGATGAAGGGGATCTTGGGCTTTGAGATGAAGACCCCGAGAGGCTCTTCTGCTGCCAAAGAGAACAAAAACTCGATCAAATTCTGATGGATTGTTGGAGTTCGAGGTGATGGTATAATCTGCAATTACCGTAGAAATCATAGCTACTTTTCTTCGATCCTGCCAATAGGGAGAGGCGGAGAGCAGGAGAGTTAGGGTTTCATTTGCCGAGAGAGAGAAAGATATGCTTGCCAGAAAATAGAAAATCTATGGGCGGAAACAGATGCGGGGCGGCGCACACCGACAGAGGGAGAGAACGGGAGTAGAGAGGAGTGGTGAGATAGAAGAGACACAAGACAACAAGTCGCGGGAGATGAAAATTTTTAGAACGCTTTGGCGCCAAATAGGAAAAAAAAAAAAAACACAACGGCGGAAATAGAAAATCAGCCGCTGATAAAGTGGAGCTGTGGAGATCTATAGCGGCGGATACAAATATCCGTCGCTATAGATTTGGGTCATATAACGCGCAGCAAAGGTTATTAGCGGCGGAAGATTATATCCGCCGCTATAGTTTCGTGATTATCGCTGAAAAAGGTTATTAGCGGCGGATAATGTGGTTATTAGCGGCGGATAACATTATCCGCCGCTATATATCAGGCCTGTTCACCCTGGGGATGTAGGTCATCAACCTATAGTGGCGGATATTTTAATCCGCCGCTATAGATCTGTGATTTAGCGGCTGATTTTTACGTCCGCCGCTAAAATCTGCCGCAATAGCTCACAATTCTTGTAGTGCTCATACAGTAAAACCGGTTTAAGGCTGGACATTGGACTGATATAAAATCGTTTCTGGTAAAATAATACCCCATCATGAACTGTGTATGCAGAAGACAGAGCTCCTACAACAAACTCCTGATGTTTGTTCTGTAGGTTATCTAATGTGGCATTCTCAAGTTTGAGAATAGTCAAGATAGTAGAGATGGGTTGGCTAGCAATGTATAGAGCCATAAAAGTTGACTCATTACATCCGAGAGAGGGCGTCAGCTGCACGGTTGGATGAGCCAGGTTTATAATCAATTCTGAAATGGAACCCCAATAGTTTTCGAAGATAGATTTGCTGGTCAGGTGACTTGCTGTAGAAGTTGTTTGAGACTTTGGTGATCAGTTCGATTGACAAAGAAATTCCCCAAAAGGTATTGATGCCATTTGTGAATTGCCTCTGCTATTGCATGCAATTCTCTGATGTAGGTTGATGCAGCTTGCAGTCTAGGTCCTAGTTTCTTGCTAAAATATGAAATGCGATGTTCATCCTGCATAACTACAACACCAATTCCACCCTTGTATGTATCAGTTTCCACAACAAATTCCTTGCTGAAATCTGGTAGATGTAGTAGTGGGGCATTGATCATGGCTTGTTTCAGAGCTTCAAATGCAGTAGTAGCTTCAAGATTCCACTTAAATCCTTCTTTACACTGTAAATCTGTCAAGGGGGAAGCAATGGAGGAATATTATTTTATAAATCTCCTATAATATCTTGTGAATCCTAGAAATCCCCTCAGACGCTGTGAAGTAGGTACTGGCCAGCTGGTCATCGTTTCCACCTTGCCCGGATCAGCACAAACATCTTCTGGTGTGATTATATGTCCCAAATAGTCAATTGTTTCTTTGCAAAAAGAACACTTAGACATTTTAATGAAGAAACAATTTAACTTCAGACATTGCAATACTCGCTCAAGATGTTGCAAATGAACAGAAAGGGATGAACTATAGATAAGAATGTTATCAAAGAACATAATGACGAATTGCCTGAGATATGGTGCAAATATACTATTTATTGTGGCTTGGAAGGTAGAAGGTGCATTAGAGAGGCCAAAAGGCATTACCAGAAATTCAAAGTGGCTTTTATGAGTTCTAAAAGCTGTTTTGTATATATCCGGATCATATATCCTGATCTGATGGTATCCAGCCCTGAGATCAAGTTTGCTGAAAACTTTAGCCTTCCCCAGCTCATCAAGAAGCTCATCAATGGTAGGGATAGGAAACTTATCCTTAATTGTGGCTGCATTGAGTGCTCTATAATCCATACAGAAACGGTAAGTTCCATTATTCTTTTTCACTAAAAGAACTAGAGATGAGAAAGGACTGTAACTGGATCTAATGAATCCTTGCTCCAGCATCTCTCGCACCAATTTTTCCATCTCACTTTCTAATAATGAGGATATCGATAAGGCCTTACATTGATTTTATTGGTGTGAGGTAGCAGGTGTATTTTGTGATCAATTGCTCTGTGAGGAGGGAGTTGTATTAGGGGGTAAGAATAACTCTTTATACCTCTGAAGGATCTGTGATACACTTGGGTGCTGGTACTTGAAATCCTGAATTCTCTCTAATCATATCATCTGATTCATGGAGTTGTTGTAATTCATACAACCCTGCAAATACTTCTTGATTTAACAATGCTTGAAGTTGATTGAAGGTGATCTCCTTGGTTGTAGGTTTGGTGTCTCCTTGCAATAGTACTGTCTCTCCCTTCCATTTAAATTCCATAGTGATGGCTTTGTAATCATGTGAGGCTTTCCCCAGGCTTTGCAGCCATTGAATCCCCAGGACCAGATCTGGACCCTCAATAGATAATATAAATAGATCAACCAAGAAGGTAGTTCCCTGTAAGAGTAAGGTGACTTGTGGGCAATATAGGGAGCAAAGCAAGTGATCTTCCTTGCCAATGTAAACCCGAAATGGATTAGTAGACTTGACATGCAATCCAAGTACATATTTTAGCAAGGGAGGGTTTGATAAAATTATGTGTGCTTCCACTGTCAATCAACACTTGAATTGGGTGATCTGAGATCTTACCTATCAAATTGAAAGATCTCTTGATACCTTGACCTGCCAAGGTATCAAAGCTTGAGATGTCTCCGGTAACCACCTCTACCTCTGGTGTGGTAGGAGATTTTTCATTTAATTGCTCATCTGGTTCATCATCAACATCACCTATCAACAGTAAGCATTGGTTAGGACACCGATACCCCACGTTCCATTTCTGATCACATTTGAAACAGAGTCCCTTGGTCCTCTTGTCTTGAATCTCTGTTAGTAAGAGGCGACGAATTGGAAGTGGCTGTGGGTTCATCATGGGGTTTGATCCGCTGATTTTAGGTGTAGGCCCCAGTAGGGACGGAGAAGAGGGGTTTGCAATAGATAGCTGATTCCTGATGACTGATGATCGTACGGGCTGTGGATTGGCTCGTGATCCCCCTCTGAAACTAGATCTTTGATCCTGTGTAGCTTCATCATGTCTAGCTTCATAAACTCTCGCTATCGAGAAGGTCTCCATGAGCGATGTTGGTTGTGTAAGCAACATCTCGTGGCATAAATGTGGACGGAGGCCCGTGACGAAAAAGGAAATGAGCAGATGTTCTCAGATTCCTGTCGCTTTATTCATCAACTCTTCAAACTCAGTTTGAAAATCAGCTACTTTGGAGGATTGTGCTAATTTTGAGAGATTTCCTTGATGATCCTCATAGAGAGAGACACCAAAATGTTGTTTGATATTGGAGAGGAACTCTGGCCAAGTAGTGAGGAGATTGTTTCCTTCATCCACTTGTACCAAGCTGATGCTTTTCCTTCCAAGTGAAAGGAAACGATGCGCAGACGGAGGTTCGCTGGAGTTTCGTGGAAGTTGAAGAATTCCTCGATTCTAAACACCCAGCTATCCGGATCTGTCCCGTCGAACTTTGGGATCTCCAGCTTCATAGCTCGAGGAAGAAGATTGATGTCAGCACTGGAGGGCAGGGCCTCCGACAAGCGATGGTGTTGCGAGGATCTTTCCACGTTGGATGACGTTCCAGATTCGACCACTTGAAGACGAATCTCCTCAATGCGAGCATCCAAGGCAGCGACGCTCTTCTGCAAGGACATGTGGTATACCACCGCTTGCTCTTCCAGTTGGGTTTTCAGTTGAGCCTGCAATCATGTCATCAGTGCCTTCATAACTTCTAAGGTCTCCGGATTTGCCATGGGAAAGCTTTCACCTCTCAACGAAAGCACCTAATGATACACCTGCAAGATCAAGACGCATCAACAGTACCACTTGGAGTGGGTACTTGCTCCTCATAAGAAGATTAAGGACAAAAGAGAAAGGATAGAAGAAGAAAAAGGGAAAAAAAGCTGGTCAGAGAATACAAGAAGGTTCCAATACATCCAAGTAATTCTAATAGCCTTTATATATTCTCCAGCAACCCTAACCTCATCTCCGATCTACGAACGTGTCGCTGCCAGGTGGTTGGTCACAAAATCCTTCATCCACACTGGTTGTTTGCTTGTGCGATGTGTTCTTTCTTCATTGGTGATCACCTCGCCCAGAGAAGACTCATGGGTGTGTGTTGCTTCACTGGTACTCGTCTCCACTGCTGTAGCTTTATCACCCAACCTTGACCTTGACTTTGAGTGTGGACTGCCATCCAGGTCAAATAGTAAAATCGTATCAAAATATGTTTTTAATTTGTAGATCACCATATGGTATCCACATCAAATAATCAAGTGATACCACAACTAATGAACAAAACTTATAGAGAAAGCTTGCTAAAGCTTTATTAATAATGAAATTTAGCCTTACGTCTTTCGATAACTTACAGCCTGTGACAGAACAAAACTCATCAACACTATCCTGTCGATCTTGTACCAAATAACTGAAGCTTGTTCTTCATAGAATTTTCAATGAAGATACAGTTCATCACAGTGACTATTAAGGAGTCTAACAAAATGTACCTCAAACAGAAATCTTCCTAAAAATTCGGCCTGCAAATTTAAATCCTGTAAACTGGTTTTTTTATGTTTTTTGTTTCACTCAATTTCTCCCAAATTTTCTACCACTTACACATGTGGCAGATGTAAGGATAATTCATCTGTGAAGATCAAAATAACAAACACAAAGGCAAAAGCTCAAGGTCTCAAATTAACTAATCTGAAGGCAAAGGCTGAAGATTCCAAAGTAGCAAATGCAAAGCCAAAACCAAAGGATCCTGGAAACTAGTCCAAAAGGAGAAAACTTTCGGCAGGCAAGCCATTCCTTGCTGCTTAAGTTTTCATAAAGCCTAGACCTGGAAGCCTTAAGTCCTTAAATGCCACTGAAATTTTAGGCTTCACCAATGAGTGTCCCCGGTATCAGAACAAATGTGAATTATGGATTTGTTGCTAAGAAATAAAAAGATGGGTAGGCTTTGCTGACATTCCATTTGGTTTGGTCAAGGATGAGCTGAAATTCTTTCACAGGATCCACAAAGTTCTCAATCCTATGATGAAAAACTTTTGAGGATAAATCACTTCACATGAACTAAGTTCTTTCTGCAATTTACTACAGTTATATCTGCAGCATCACATATTGTCCATCTCACTGATTTTAGTTTCAACAATTTCCACAAGCTGGAAAAGAAATTGATGCGAAGAGGGGAAGCAGAAAGAAGAACAAGAAAATAAACATGTACAATCTTATGAAGCAATTTTAAGATGAAACTTATTTAGATTAGAACAAGAAACAAGTAACCTATATGATAGCTTCTTTTGGTTTACTTGCCATAATCAGCAATTTCGGTTAATTAGACAACTGAATGATGTAAATGGCCTCAAGGAATAGAAGAATACCGTCGCATTGGTACACTGAGCAGTATCAATGTCAATATGATTTCAAGAGCACCAAAGCGTCATTGCTAAGCAGAATCCAGTTGTGAAGACCAACAAGTTTGGAACCATTTGATTTGATGTCTATGTGCAATATTGCATCCACAAATTAATTAACAACTATTCATAGTCTTTTCTGTTAATGAAGTTTTATAATTATTATTAGCAAAATAATATTATATTATATTATTTTTATTCTGGGTGATCAATCATCTATATTCACTATTGTTCAAAAACATTTAATCCATAAAAGTATTTGTCAGCAAAATAAAATACAACTTTATTTTTACTTGTACATAGTTTAATTTGTTGTAGAAATATTAGAAAACATATAATATACGACAATAAAAAGAGTTTCTTAAAAAAATTACCTTATTTTGGTTTCCTCCAATATCTTATACTTTTTCCACCAAAATTATAAATCTCCAGATTTTTTGTGTGCACTTTATGATGCAAAACCAATAATTAAAATTATAAGTTTTCAAAAACATTATAAAGTAACATTCGATACAAAATGTAAGAATGTTTTTTAAAATTATGATAAATAAGACTAGTGGGCTCTATAATAAGGACTTGGAGAAATTTTCTTCCTTTGAAGTCATGAAGAGAAGCAAGAAATGAATTGATGATACATTAAAAGTGTATGTCAGGTTCACATTATTTTGATGCTGTTTGGACAATATAATTTTTGGGTTAAAAGTCATTTTTAAGTTAAACACGTTTTAACTTAAAAATGAATAGGGTTTGAAACTTGAAAGAAGGAAAAACTGGATGGGGAGGGGAAGCCCTCGACGAGTGGGAGTGTCATACGTTGCGGCGGTAACACACGGGATGGCAAACGGGGAACCTTGCTCGCTCATGGAGACAGCTCTCCAAGGTGGTGGTTCCATCCATATGCCGGCTAGTGTTGAAACTGGTGAAGGAAGCTTCGATGACGGTGGGGGGTGGGATGTCGTCCACCGGAAGAGAAAAAGACGCCGCTCCCTGAACGCCGGTACAAAACCGGCAATGGGAAGGGAGGGGCGGACCCGGACAAGAAGACCTCCTCCGACGAGGAGGACCTCACGTGGGATCGAGGAAGTATGTGGCAAATGTTATCAACCGGGCCATTGGGCAAGAGAATGTAAAAACAGGGAGGTTTGCCGGCGATGTGGGGGAGAAGGACATAGAGAGCGAGATTGTAGGAGAAGGCCAATGGCGAGGGTGAAGGATACGGGACGTCCTGCGCCACCACCAAGGAAAGCCACTGCACTCGGACGGCTGGTGGAGAAAACTAAGGAGACACACCGGAGATGGCCACCGGAGAGGGAGGAGCTGTGCGAGCACAACAAGGGGAAGGCGCGTTTATGCATGGGTCCAGGATCTCAACAACTCACGGAGGACAAGGCAGCACTTGGGGGGGAGCAAGCATAGGATGGAAAAGAGAGAGGGTAGTACTGGAGATGCGCCGACGACTATCGCTGGAACCCGAAACGCACTTAAGGATCCGGTGGGGTCGCATCACCCCATGTCGGATCAAGTGCACCATCGGGACTCATACGTACATAATACCCACGGCTTTCCGGGAGGGGGAGAGACGACTGTCGTGGGCGGAGGAGGGAGATGTGTTCCCGAGGTCGAGCACCGGCGACCAACGAGGAGAAGGTATAGATCAGGGAAGAAATGCAACTACTCCGGCAAAAACCCCAACGGAGCACATGGCGGACCACCGGTTCTTAACCAGTAATACATGGGTAACAGAGCAGAAGAGGACTGCGCATGGGGCTCGACGTGCGGTAGAGATTTCAAAAAACAACACCCTAGTTGGACACATGTCACGTCCAAACAAAATCTGGGAAATAGGAACAGGAGGGACGTCGGTACAAGCCAACTGCAACGTCGCTCGCAGTGTACGGCCTCTGAGCGAAGAAAGCAGCGGGACGTCGGATAAGACATCAAAAAAAAACCAATGGCGAAGATGGATTACAAGTGGACGGCGCAAATAAAAAGGGTTCAAATGTTGATCCACGAAGAGGGGAAGGTCATGTAGCAAAGAGCGGTTCACTGATATCCTCGAAGGCACGCAAGCATCCGGGTCCGAGGTCTCAATGGGTTGCCAAACCCATGTGCATGGAAGCATCCAGTTCAGGCCATGCGTCACTCCCACATGAAATTATCCCTCAAACAATGGAGAAAAGCAGCTGCCATCCGACAGCTCCCAAGGCCAGCAACTTAGCAAGTGGATGCGTGGCACAATCTGGAGCGGTGGATCAAATGAGATCTCAACAACCTGATTGGCAACCATCCCAACAACCTGAACGCATGGCACATCTTGAAGTCGCTGATTTGTTCTCATCCCAACATGAGAATAGTTGTGACATTTTATCAAAAAAAGGGAATTGCTGTGACATTGCCACATGGCACTCAAGTAAAGGACATGCTAATGAGGTATCATTCTCATTTGAAGAAGCTAATAAAAATCCAACCCAACCAATTACCATATATTCCAAGCCCGAAAATACAAAACAGATTGAAGATGATGATGAATCTGATGAGGAATATTTGGACCCAATATTGGAGAGAGAAATTGAACTTGAGATGGAACCAATGTGGAAATCTCAGCTGGAAGGAGAAGAAAGCAATCTTTGTGAAGACCCTAATAATAAGTCCATAGGAATTAAAGGACCAAGATGGAAGCATCCCCACAAGCCCCCTCACTGATCCCCTCACTGACCCACCTGGGACAAATACAATGGCTTTGTTAGGCCCAACTACACAAAGCCCATTACCCGGCCATGAAGAAGATAGCAAGGCCCCTAATCAGTTTGAAAGCCCAACACCTGAGGAGATACCAAACACATCATCGCCTCACGCTCCTACCAAAATCAGAAGACAAGAGATCACCACAACTGTACGGGAAGGCATAACAACAGGCACTACATCCACAGGCCAAGGGAATATGGAGGAAGGCATACAGGAAGAGCCTACCAGCGAAAAAGATATAGAACATCGGCACAAGCATAAAGCAGTGGTAGCACCCCCCAAGGAAGCTATCCGTCGAAGTGGAAGGGCCCGGAAGCTTATGTTTGAAAGATTGGAAAAAGAAGGTTTCGTCGCTCCATCCACCTCAAGGAGGAAGCTTAAAATGAAAGGTAATACTCCTCTCCATACCCCTACTTCCCTAACTCTTTGTGACTGGCAAGATAGGGAACTCTTGGGCAATGCGATGAAGGCAGGGATAGACCTCGGCACATCTGAAGAACAAAAGGCCTCCTATGTTCAACATTTAAGAGAGAAGGAGAAGGAGCGAGGGCGGGTTTGGCAGGAAACCAACTAGGATTTCCTACCACCCTTAATCAATATAACCGGGCCCACACTTGTTTGTTAATGAAAGTCATTTCTTGGAATGTTAGAGGATTGGGGAAGAGGAAGAAACGTTACCTGGTGCGAGAACTTCTTTCCATCCACAATGCAGATATATGTTGTCTACAAGAAACCAAGCTTGTTAACATAAGCAACAGCATCTGGAGAACCATCGGGGGAACTATGTTTGATAAACACGTAGAACTTCCGTCGGAGAATACAAGAGGTGGATGTTGCATTGGATGGAACAGCTCTAAATTCAATCTCCATAGTATGAGCCGGGACCAATTTACAGTCACGGTCATCCTAACTGAAAAGGCAAATCTGGAAACCACAAGAATGATAACTACGATCTATGCTCCATGCAACCCGGCCTTGAAAGTACTCTGTTGGAATGAACTTCGGGAAATCAGGGGAAGATGGGATGGTCCATGGTTGATTTGCGGAGACTTTAATACCACTCGGAGGGGAGATGAGGCCACCTCTTCTTCACACGGTATACGGGAAAGGGAAGATTTCGAGAGGATGATACAAGATCTCCTTCTCGTTGACCCCCCCTTATTGGGAAGAAGATATACATGGACAAATGGGCGTGAAGCACCAGCCTTTGCAAGGCTAGACAGATTCCTCCTTTCCACTGAATGGGTCCTGGAGTACCCGCGCATATGGCAAACTGCGCTGCCCAGAGTACGTTCGGACCATGTTCCCCTATGTCTTGAATGTGGGGTGCACACCCCCCACCCATCCCCATTCCGCTTTAACAGGGAATGGGCCAAGGAAGAGGGATTCTGGGAGATGATCAGGATGAACTGGCAAGAGCACTCACTGACGGGGGACGGCGCATATATAGTGGCCAAAAAACTAAAGCTCACCAAGGACAAGCTAACCCGATGGAAGAAGGAAACTATAAATCAGAAGATGAAAAGAAAGAAAGACATCCTAGAGGCCATTAAAATACTGGACCAATACAAAGAAACTAGGGATCTCTCGGGGGAAGAAATAAATCAAGAAATGAGTCACAGAGGAGAACTTGAAAGAATTATCTCCGAAGAAGAAGCTTATTGGCGACAACGGTCTCGGGTCAACTGGCTACAACAAGGAGATCAGAATACAAAATTTTTCCATACCATTGCCAGTCAAAGAAGGAATACAAACAGGATCAACCAGCTACAGGTCGATGGCCAAAATATAATGGATCCAACAAGAATAACAGAAGCCATTTCGAGACACTTCACTGCTCTGTTTGGGACCGAACGGGAGATAAGGTACAAAACCTCCTGGGATCGCCTGTTTGCACACAAAAGGAGAGTGAACCTGGATAATTTGGAGCAGCCTTTCCGGGAGGACGAAATCAAATTGGCAGTCAAAGAGTTAGGGGCGGACAAAGCTCCAGGGCCGGATGGATTTCCTATGACCTTCTACCAACAAGGGTGGAATATCATAAAGGAAGACATTCTGAGACTCTTCTATGACTTTTATCAGGGTACGACCAATCTGGAACGTCTAAACTGGGCACACATACTCCTAATCCCAAAAACCGATTCACCGGAGGCTATACGTGATTATAGGCCGATCAGTTTGATCAACTGCTCCATCAAGATAATCTCCAAAGTATTAGCCAACTGACTCAAGGATGTCCTGGGGGACTTAGTAGATGACTCCCAAACTGCATTCATCCAAGGCAGATTGATACATGACAATATAATTGCAGCCGAAGAATTAATACACAAGATGAAGGGAGGCGACAGCAACGGGACTATCATCAAGATCGACTTGGAGAAAGCTTTCGATATGGTAGACTGGGACTATCTCATGGAAATTCTCCAAGCTAGAGGGTTCGGACCTAAATGGTTGACATGGATAAGATCCATACTCACTACTTCTAAAGCGCAGTTCCTCATCAATGGAACGCCGACAGGGTATGTAAGAAGCAAGAGAGGCCTAAGACAAGGCGACCCTCTATCCCCGCTACTCTTTGTACTGGCCATGGATGTGCTACCCACGATGCTCTCAGAGGCCGTCAGGTCCAACATCTATCGGGGAATCCCAATCGGGTCTAATGGGGAGACGACCATCACATCTTTGCAATATGCAGATGACATCCTAATCTTCAATACGGGAGGAGTAGAAGAGGCCCGGGTCCTGAAACTCATTTTCTACCTGTTCGAGGGGCTATCGGGGCTAAGGATCAACTACACCAAAAGCGTCATTATCCCGATCAAGGCATCGGGACAACACACAGAAGACCTTGCCCTAGTTTTGAACTGTGCAACAGCTAGCCTGCCAGTAAGATACCTGGGGGTTCCACTATCTGGAGGTCGGCCGAGAAGAGAAGATTGGAATGTCCTTATAGAGAAGATCAGGGGTAAGCTGGGGACCTGGAAAGGGAAGCTATTATCACTGGGGGGCCGACTCACACTGCTGAACTCAGTCATCTCCACAATTCCAATACATTGGATGTCGGCCTACCGCCTCCCGGAGTGGGTCATCCAAAAAATAGATGCAATCAGGAAAGAATTCCTATGGAGGGGAGTGGACAAAGAAACAAGGAGCTACCACCTTGTCAACTGGGACAGATTATGTAGGCCGAAAGAAAACGGAGGATGGGGCATCTTGAACCTTAAAAGTTTTAATGGAGCCCTGTTAGGGAAATGGTGGTGGAGGATCCTTACGGGTAAGGCAGGAATCTGCCAGAAGATTTTCCAGGATGTCTACTCCAGAAGGGGGTACATCGACCCTCACAGGCCAACGCCGAACAGAGCTTCCCCATTCTGGAAAGGCATCTGCCGGGAAGCCCCGCCAACATTGTCAAATATGAGGGTCCTCCCGGGGACTGGAGAAACCACTAACCTCTGGATGGACAACTGGTGGGAAGGGCTGGCACTTTGTAACATCTACCCGGGTCTACAGGAATTATCAATCAAGAATCACCTAACCATCCAGGAAGCAAGATTCCAACTACAAAGGGGCAACCCGATCCTTAAGGCGGGGCCACTCAATAATGGGGAACAAGGGGGTTTCGAACTGATAAAGCAGGCAATTTTGAACCCCAATCCCACCACACCGCCCACGACGGACTCAAGGGAATGGAAACTCACATCAAACGGAATATTCACTGTGAAATCCCTGTACCATTTCAGAATTGACGGGGGAACCCGGAGTGACCTAAACAACAGGTTCTGGAAACAACCCTGTCCCCTTAAGGTCAAGCTTTTCGCATGGTTGGCAAAGGAGGACAGGATCCTAACTCTCGACAACCTGCATAAGCGAAACTGGAGAGGGGAACGAACAAGATGCTATCTATGTGAAACGGAGGACGAATCCGTAACACATCTGCTGGTCTCATGCCCCTTTGTAGTGCAAATTTGGAACCACTTCGGGAACCTGTTTGGGTTACGAGCAAATGGTTTAGAGACGCAGGCCCTCTGGGGATCTAGGGCCACCTTCCCTGGGGTGGACAATACCCTTCGGGGAGGCTGGGATCTCATTGTGATGGCAATCACCTGGAGTATTTGGGGTGAAAGGAATAGACGATGCTTCCAAGACAAACAACGGATTTGTTTAGGGATTATTCGTGATATTACTTTCCTCACTATCTCTCGGTTGAACGCAGCTCCTCCGGCCAAGCTACTCAAACTGGAAGCGGCAAGGGACATTGTGAAGCGTAGCCTTGAATTCATCTTGGACACACCAGGACGTAAAGATGGGAGTGGTGATGCGTTTGAGGACGATCCACCTCCCACCCAAGGCATGTCATGAGCAGGCAAGATGGATTGGTGAAAAGAGGAGGCAACATCTCAAGCAGCGGAGAGTTCTAAATTGAGAGATGTATTTTATTTTCTCGTTGTATGAGCAATGTAATGAACTCCTATCAAGTTAATTAATAAATAAAACTGTGGTTTATCCACTTTATCAAAAAAATGAATGTCGTGGCCCCCGGCAAGGATATTCTCGGAGCTTGGTCCTATAGAAGCTGACCCTCTGATAACTATTTCAGGTATTATTACTAGAGCATCAATAATTGAGTCCATTAATTCTAGCTAGTTTTATCTGATCATGTGAATAATTAATTACGTACTCTGGTTACATGCATTCCCATCAGATTGGAGACTGGCACCTCCATGGCAGCGCCTCATGTCGCTGGAATCATGGCTTTGATCAAGAAGAAACATCCAACTGTTGGATATGATTCATAATAGAACTATGTATATGTTTTAGAGTAGGATTATCTAGTTAGATAATGATAGTTATCTATTTTTAGATAAACTATGTCTAGTGTTTAGTTTGAGTCTAAATGGTACATTGTTAGTCCCTATAAATATGTCTCTATGAATAAAGTTTATTAATTGTCCTCTTATTATAACCTCCTCCTCTACAATAGTTTCTCCAATACTCTCTTCTTGTTCTTGTGGCTTCCCCAACAATTGGTATCAGAGCTAAGGTTGAGAAGTTATGGCAAGCAACGGGAGCACCATCCAACCCTCTTTGCCAATCTTCAAAGGGGAATCCTATGAGTATTGGAGTACAAAGATGAAGACCCTCTTCAAATCACAGGATCTTTGGGATCTTGTGGAGCAAGGCTACACCAACTCTGATGATGAAGTGAAGATGAAGGAGAACCGCCGGCGAGATTCAAAGGCCTTGTTTCTGATCCAACAGGCCGTTCATGAATCTATCTTCACCCGGATAGTGGCAGCCGAGACGTCCAATGAGGCATGGACGACGTTGAAGACGGAGTTTCAAGGATCATCAAAGGTTTTGGTGGTGAAGCTCCAGACACTTCGACAAGATTTTGAGACTGCAACCATGAAAACGGGCCACCGGTGAGAAAGTTTCTTCAAAATCAATTCCTTGTTGCTGTGCATAGCCTTTGGCCACAAGGCGAGCTTTGTACTTCTGTAGAGACTCATCTGCATTCAACTTGGTCTTGAACACCCACTTCAGACCTACAGCTTTCTTCTCTTTTAGTAAATCTGATAACTCCCAAGTTTGTTTCTTGTGGATGGCTTTCATCTCATCTAACATTGCTTCTCTCCACTTTTATATGCATGTACATACAAGTATGATACATGGGCTCATGGATGAACAGTAGTGGCTGTATAAAGGTGCAAAAATGATAAATAATGAAGATGGGGCCCAGCATGATAATGAGTATACAAGCCCACGTGAATAGTAAAAACCTATGGTGATGAAAAAAAAAAACTAACAGAGTCAATAAGACCAGTCCTAGTAACAAGCCCATGGACTTGTCTCCCTCTTCTCCAAGCTTTCTCCGGTGTTGAGAACGTACCCAGCTAGAGCTCTAAGCAAAACTACATAAGAATTACAATTGAGAACAACCAAATTGCTCGTTGATTTCCCTAAAAACTTCCATTGCTTCTTCTCCACCGCCCTGCCTGACGAGACCCACCATCAAACCGTTCATGGAAACAGCTTTCCTCTTACTCATTTGCTGTAAAAAGTTTCCACCCACCATCAAACTCTGGCAAGCATTTGTTCAATATATAAGACAAGAAGAAAAAGAAGAATATGTTGCAGTTATCAAACTCCCAAAGTTGTACTCACCTGGTCTTAAATCACTCATTTGCATATCTGAGAAGAGTTGAAAGGCCGGGACCAGGTCACCTCTTTGAGAATACACCGATATAATTTAATGAATTCCAAGATATTGACTTCTTTCACCACTGCATTATCGAACACTAGCTGAGCCTGAGCATATCTACAAGAGTCCAGGCAACAACCTCCATACATGGATACCAAAGCATTGCAAACCACTATATATATATATATGTCCGCTCCATATATAGAGTATTTTCAAAATCAACCTGTGGATTTGCTTGCCAAGAGCCAAGTAAATATTCAGAGCCGAGTTCCAGCCCAGGCATGCCCGCAGAACACTAAGGCCTTGTTTGGTTCAAAGGGGGGATTTGAAGGGGAGGGGTAAGGGAGAGTTTGGAGGGGAGGGGTTTGGAGGGTTTTGAAAAATTTTATGTTTGGTTCAATGGGGGGGTGAGAAGGAGGAATCTTTTTTTTGTTTGGTTGTGAAAAAGAGTGTAATATGTATTTGACCAATTTGTCCTTTAGTATAAAATAAATAATAATAATGTTTGGTTGTGAGGAGTGAGGAAAAGTGTAATATGTATTATTACTATTAATTCAATACTAATTAATATTATTTATATTAATGTTATTAACTATATTAATTTAAGTATAATTAATATTAATTATTAAACTAATACAAAATTTTATTACTATTAATTATATTAGTATAAAAGCTAGTATTAAACTAATTAATATGAATTATATTAAAGATATTAATTATATTAATTTAAATATAATTAATATTAATTATTAAATAAATATTAATTTTATTACTATTAATTATATTAGTATAAAAGCTAGTATTAAACTAATTAAAATTAATTATATTAAAGATATTAATTATATTAATTTATGTATATTTAATATTAATTATTAAACAAATACTAATTTTACTACTATTAATTATATTAGTATAAAAGTTTGTATTAAGTATAATTAATATTAATTATATCAATTTAAGTATAATTAATATTAATTATTAAATAAATACTAATTTTATTATTATTAATTATATTAGTATAAAAACTAAACTAACTAACTAGGACTTTGATGGAATTTTGAAAATAAATGGAGGGTAAGATGGTACTTTCAAGTCTTTTTTGAGTTAAAAAAAAGAAAGAATTTCCACCCCCCCAAAAAACCCCGATTTGGGGGGGGGTGGAAAATGAGGGATTTGGAGGGATTTGTCACCCCTCCTCACCCCTCCTCACCCCTCCTCACACCCCCAACCAAACACAAAAAAAACCCCAAATCCCTCATAACCCCTCTAAAAACTTCCAACCAAACAAGCCTCAAAGAAAGTGAAGTGAGTAGGAGCGAATCCAGGGGTAAGCATGCATTCTTCTCACGAATTTTCGTCGAACACCTTGCGATGCATGGATGCATGCAGCATTACCATACCCGTCCAAGTCATAGTTGTTTTACAGCCAGGATAGGGTCACAGTCAGATTCGGACTCAAACCCAAATACTTGTATAATTAGAATTTGGATCACAAGTTAGGAACTCGGGGTCACCTCTATATAATTATAAATAGGCTCGCGTCCCTCCCAAACATCCTCGATATCTATCTATCTCGTGCTCTTTCTCTCTCCGGTCTCCCAGATCAAGAATTAAAGGTACAATTTTTGTTTAAGTTAAAGTTTTGGAATTCAGAGATTTAATATCTGGATCTATTAATGCTTTTCTAGTTAGCCATGTCAAATGAGAACTGCTCCAAGTACGCAGCCGTCCCGTGTGCGAAGCATTGCGGCTTCTTCGGTTGCCCGGAGACTCGCAACCTCTGCTCCAAGTGCTACAAGGATGAAATACTTTTGTCCGTGAAGGCGTCGATCCAAAAAGTAGATGCCCAAGAGAAAGATAGGGAAGCTAAAACCGTAACCTCAGAATTGTCAGATGTGAAAGAAGAGATAACGACGTCGAAAAAAGTTTCTACTAGATGCCTCATTTGCAAGAAGAAAGTGGGGCTGATCGGCTTCAGTTGTCGGTGCGACGGCTTGTTTTGCTCGTCTCATCGGTACGCCGAGCAACATCAATGTCCATACGATTTCAAGAGCGTTGGGCAAAAGGCCATTGCAGAGGAGAATCCAATTGTAAAGTCTAGCAAGTTTGGAACTATTTGACGTCTATGTACAGTAATAGCGCATCCACAGATTTATTCTATCTTATGTTTACTTCTTTTTATTCTCGAATATTGTTCTATTATGTATATTCATTATTCTGCAAAATATTATTTTATTCTATAATGGAGTAATTAAACATAGAGCAACTTCATTATAGGTCCCTATACTATTTGGACGCTATTTATCTTTTTTCCCTATACACTCAATACCCTATTTACACTAACTCCCCACACAAAGAACCTAGGGGGATAAGTGAATAGTAACAAAGGACCTATAGGGAATAAGTTTACTATTGAGGGATAAATAATTAATTACCTATTAAATATATGGTATATGAGAAAGAAATAGCTGGGAAGGCCTCTTGAATCCAAATAAGCTATACATATTATTAAAAAATTATAAACAAAATTTTGGGATAATTTAGTGTAATGAATACCTTCCGAGAAATCATGCAAAAATAATTTTTATTATTTACATAATTATTTATATTTGTATCTTTTTATTTAGTTTTCGATAATTTATTTTAAAAAATATTTAAGAAATTATCTTTAATTTTAATAACTTTAAATTATTACAATATATAGGGTAATTGATGTTCAGGTGTCCCTATCAGGCCTATCCCATCTCTAAAAATAACCTGAAATTTCAAGTTGATTGCTATATAAAACCACATCTACATAAATTTTTTTAATAATAAATTAATCTTGATTTGTATATCCACTGCTCTTCTAATGTATCTGAAGTATCTGATCCTTCTAAAGGGGACTAAAGCCTTTTTCATCGGCTTCTATATATATATATATATATATATATATATTTGGTGACCGTAAGATCGTTCATCTTAAAAGGTGAAAATTTAACCCGTTAAGATTTCTATAAATTTTCACCCGTTAAGATGAATGATCATACGGTCACTAAATTATATGAAAATGGACATGTTATCTTATTTTTCGATATTCTTTCCATCTATATGGTTGGAAATCCTAAAACCACTCTCAAAGTGGGTGAAAATGAGGCAAATATATATATATATATATATATATATATATATATATATATATATATATATATATATATATATATATATATATATATCAAGAGGGTGTATGCTCAATATAAGGGGGTACAAAACGTTGTATTCAAGAGGGTGTATGCTCTACTCGGTACTCACTCGATTATCTTGCAGGACATGGCCAATTTTTAATAGTTTTTTTTTAACTATGAAATAGGATATTTCACACAAGATCTACTATTTCTCGTCTTCTTCCTTATGACTCTATATAGGGTCGTTCATCTTTACCTAGGTCAATAGTGGAGAAGGACTAGCAACCAAGAAAGCAAAAGGCCGACACAAGAACAAAATCATTACCTCTCGAACACCCAAAACCCTAGGCGCCTTCTCACGGCATGACGGGCATTAGACTGAGAATTTACAACCTCAGGCCTGGACTTTCCACCTACTTCTTAAGTGTCTTACTGGGACTTTACCATTCTCAGGACTGACATCCGGGTCCACTATATCTTCCCGACTAAGTAAGAACCAAAAAACCACATACATAAAGTAAAGGAAGAGACTCAAAATAGATTCAACATCGGCATCCTTTTCGTGTGAATGTAAAGTAAATGATAAGTGCAATACACACAGATACAAAAATACACCGAAGAGTAGAGAAAATAATTTGGCAGGCCATACCTTTAAGATAAAAGAGGTTTCCCTTTAGAGGGGGCTAAAGAAGAGAGCTTACACGAAAGTTGAAAGCACACCAAGCTTTATTGCATCAGCAAATTGTTTACAGAACTTGGACGTAGACTCGCATTACACACATATGGAAAAGAACACTAAAAGAAACTCACAAAGATTTTTGGATTCACAATCCAAAGTTGGCGATGCTTAGAAACTCAGAATGAGCTTCTTTATATAGACAACAGAGACTTGCACCTCAAGTATACTTGGAGTGCACGCCAAGTTAAGCATCGTCATCATGAAATTCGTTTCTTGTATCCCAAGAAAGCATAATCATGATGATTATTCTAGTTACTCATCATATTCCTCAAGAAGGAATATATTCTATCTTGTAGGATAAGAAAGAATATTAAGATGATAATACACACTAATACTCATGAGAGAATCTCATGATGGATCATGCTAACTGCACATGGACGGCAGCCTTTGGGTAGTATTCTACTAGCATGACATAGTAAATGCAAGAAAAGTAACCTTACTCCCATGGTTTGCCATCATCAAGCTGAACATGGGGGCTAAGGGGTCCTTGACATCCACAGAGACAAGGTTCATCGTCAAGTTCTTCATCTGTCGACAGAGGTGGAGTGGTAGTGTTGGCAGCTGCGGGAGTGGTGTTTGGTGTCGGTGCAGGTATGTCAGTGGGCGGTGGAACGGGAAAGCCATATGGGACGTAAGTGTTGTAATGCTGTTGGTGCTGATAACGCTCCTGATCTCGGAGGTAGTTCAGGAGGAAGGTATCACCTGGGCTGGTATGATACTGGATGGTATCTAGTGATGCTTCGACAAGGAACAGTTGGCACTGGCACTCACCATCTTTGGAGCACTGAGGGCTGTGCTGAAGAGCAGGATCATGGAAAATGAATCGAAGGACATCAGGTAATAGTCGGGAGAAGTGAGCAGGTAGACCGGAGGGGCGTTGCTGGGCTGCATGGAATTTAGCGGCGAGCTCATCTTTTTCCATCTGGAGTTTAATCAATCTTTCTTTTAATTCAGAGATCTGAATATGAGCTGGTTTTCCAGAGGCTTTGAGCAAGGAGTCAACTACGGAGTGTTGGGTTCGTACAACTTCAGAAATGATATTAATTTCAGCATTAAGGTCGAGGAGTTCGTTGATAAGTAGTTTCTGAACAGGGATAGGGGACGGACGCAGGAAGGCTACAACATTCTGCTGAGTCTGGGTAAGGTGGCTGAGACTTTGGTCAAAGTTTAAGAGATCTTCATCGGTGAAGGTGTCTGTAGGCTGAAGAAATTCCATGGTTAGGAAGTTGCTGGAGATTTTGGTTCGTTTAAGAAAAGGAGTATGTTTCATGGAGAGGCTTATGATTTTTAGTGGAGCTGAACCTGCAAATTTATAAGAGAAGAAAGTTAGTAGAAGAGATTCCTATCTTACTCGTCATAAGGAGCTGAGTACTTGGATGTGACTAAAGGAGATTCGGATTCTGGCTAGAAAGAAAATATAAGTGGCTAAAAATTAAAAGTGGTTAGATGCGATGTAATCCTTAAAGAATATATGCGTCTTTAGTAGCTATCATGCATTATATGTGGGTAGATGCAAAGTAAAAAGCTAAGATTCTTCCTAGAGAATCACTTAATGGCTATTCCATTATCTTTTTCTTTTTTAAATCTGATTCCTCAGATTTGACGGGCTCAACAGGGTTTTGATCAGGACTGTTGCTTCTTGACTAAGGTTCTTTTGTCCCATGTTTAATAAATCTGGATTTAAACTATGCTTAATGCCTAAGGAAGTACTCTGAGTATCTCTCCGAATTAAAGTATCATCAACTATTTTTTGAATGATTTCAACTAACTGATTATAATTACTACTGCCTATCTCTTGCCTTTTTGGGAAAGCCACACCCATCACAGAATTTGATAAGTCTTTACCTGCAACCTGTTGCGCAGGACTAGCCAATGATGTTTTAGCTTCATTGATAGCTCTATATGATATTTTTGGCAAATATCCAGCCATCAACGGATTTGATATGTCTTTACCAATTGCCGTTTGCATTGGACTAGCTGTTGGCTTGTCAACCCCAACAGTGGTTTTGATAATAGGAGATATATAATAATTGGGACCTAGATGGTGTTTTGCAAAAGTAAATGCATCGGAAATATTTTCAAAACCTTTATAAAGAGGATTTTTAAAACCTTTTACACTGTCTATGACTTCGGACCAAGTGGAAAAAATTCCAATTTTAAAACCAACTACCACTGTATAAAATTTAAAATTCTGTCTAGTGTCAATAAATATTAAAATGCTCAGCTAATGCATTCATGCAATTATGAAAATATTTAGGGTCTGTATTAATTTTGTTTTTTGCTATCCAGAGATTATCTAAAAGACACTGCTGTTCTACAGAGACTGAGATATGTGGTAATGTTTTAAAAGAAAGATTGGACATAGGAAAACTTTGTAAAGGGATATTACAGAAAGTAATAAAGTTTTGTTGAAAAGAAGATGGCAGCTGTCTGCCTTTATTTTTTGACGTACCTGATTGATCATCTGACTGCTGCATCGTCTGCATAAACAGGTTTTGTATTAGAAACAATTATTTGTCTACTTAAGGCATCTGCTAGCTGATTATCTACTCCTTTAATATGCTCAAACTTAATATTGTAACCATTACCATTAATTCTATCTAATAGGTTTAACCATCTACGCTTACTACTCCTTTTTTCATGCATTTTATTATAGAAACTTATTATAGCTTCACAATCAGTTCTAACAAGGAATTCTTTCTTGCCTAAAATATGCATACGAAAAGTATCTAAAGCATAAATTATTGCCAGGACTTCTGCGTCTATACTGCTAATATTACCTCTTTCTCGATATTGCCCACTTGCATATCCACAAATTTTTTCTTCACTGGGACTAGTATACTTATGAGGTTTGGCTTTTAGTACTGCTCCCCAACCGAGGCTTGATCCATCTGTCTCGATTATAATGTAATCGCTATCTAACGGTAACTGTAGATCATAGAGTATTACTACTAAATCTTTTATCTGTTGTACCAGCTTTCTATCTTCTAAGTTAAACATTTTTGGCCTTTCGAAGATGTTTTTGCATATAATGGGCCAGCAAGTTTGCTTAAATCTTTAATAAAGCTTCTTGCATAATTTAACAGTCCTAAGAATGATTGTAACTTCTTTGTTTCTCCTAACTCATCCACTGAAAAATCTAAAATTTTCTTGGCTATATGCTCTTGTAGCTTAATTTTTCCATCACCAATTTCCATACCAAGAAATTTGACATTTTTCTTAAAGAGTTCCATTTTCTTTTTGCTAATGATAATACCATGTTTAATAAATTCTGCAAAGACAATTTGTAGATGACTAGTATGTTCTTCCATGGTTTTACTAAACACCAGAATGTCATCTATATAAGCTAGAACAAATTTGTCATACTTGGTAAAGATTTCATCCATTTTTCGTTGAAAGATTGATGGTGCATTTTTTAATCCAAAGGGCATAACTAACCATTCAAAATGTCCTTCAGGGCAAGAAAAGGCTGTCCATTCAATACTATCAGGGTTCATTTTGACTTGCCAAAAACCTGACTTGCAGTCATATTTACTGAATACTTTGGCATTTTGAATGTTGTTAATCAACTGGTTTTTATCAGGAATATCATAACTGTCTTCTTTTGTATTATCATTAAGTCTTTTATAATTTATGACCATCCTAGATTTTTCGCTAACTATTTCACTGTGCTTTCTCACAATAAAAGCTGTTGATCTGTGCGGAGAAATAGACTTACGAATAAGTTGTAATTTTAGTAAATCTTCAATATGAACCTTAAAATCGTCTTTATCTAAATTTGAAAACTCTACTTTTCCCATTTTAATTACGTAGTTTGGATTAAGGATATCTAATTTGCAGTAGATCTTATTATTTTCCCAATACTTAAGGGGTTTTTCTCCAATTATTTCAAGGTAATCTAACTTCTTTAAAAGATCATCAATATCTGTTCTATTTCGAATAGAAGTTACTTCTCTATATATCTTAGTGTTATCCAAGAAATTTACTTCAATATCTGGAGCATCATTATAATTAAGTTCGACTTCCCATTCTTCATTATCCTCTAATTCTATCAAATCTGTTTTACAGGTTCCCTTTATGGGGCATAAGCAAAATTCTGCTGTATCCGTTCTAGGGCGTTTAACGGTTGTAAGGCGAGGCTTTGCTGGAGTAATAGGGAGAAAAAGAGAAGAACGACTGAATATAACATAATCTTTTGTAAAGGTCATTTGTCCATTATCAGATAGGATAAAGTTTAGACCTAAAACAAAATCTGCCATATTGTTCATCTTTTTCCTCGTCCATACATGGGGTAAAGGGAAGGGATCGGAGAAGGAGTTACAATTTGTATAGAAACTAATCTTCATGTTTTCAATGTAAGTCAAATAACTGTTGTAACTGCCATCCATTTGTTGTCCATTTGTAATTCTTCTAGCTTCAGTTAAGCATTGTGACGGAATATGTTTTTCATTGATAATGCAACGAGTACTACCAGTATCGATTAAAGCTTCTAGATAAATTTCTAACCCATCTGGTAGGATTAATTTTACTTTAACTGAGATATAGGTCATTTTTGGATCATTACACCCTTTCACTATCAACGAGTAAATATTCACTACACAATTGGTTGTTCGAGATAATCGGTGTTGAAGAAAAAGAAGGGGTATTTCGAGCTAAATTTTGTTTAACTATCTTCAACTCCTCTCCTACGATATCAATTCTACTTTCTAAAATCCGAAAATGACTTTTATCGATGCGATGTTCAATATTAGCAGGAACTAGAGATACCTCAAATCTGGTTTGAATACACTTAATACATTCTTCTATATAGCATAAACCACATTTTGCTCGATTAAACTTACTGGGAAAAAAATTGCAAATAAAATAAGGTATATTATCAGGACCTGTTTTAACTTTCCAATCATGATTACAGATTTGTACATCCATCAATTCATTATCAGCATCATAATCTAAAAAGTAATCAGAATTCAGATTCCATGGGTCATTAAGATAATCGTAAAGCGATGACTGGAATAGACTAGGTTCTAAGACCAGTGTTTTGTGATCAAAATAATAATAAAGTTCTAATTCAGAGATGACAGGAATGTTGTCGATATGTGCTATAAGAATTTGTGGAACACTTGGAATTTGCATGCATATATTTTTCATATACTGTTTAAAGATATATTCCAGGTAATAAAAATCTATTCTAATGTGCCATAAATCAGAAGTGTTGTGGAAAAGTTGTAGATAATCACTCCGCAATTCTTCAATGTTCAATTGTTTAAACAAATTTGGATCTACTTGAGGTATTTCAGAAATTTCAACTATTTCCATAAAGTTGAGATCAAAATTGAACATGTTATCTTTTTCAGCCATTTCATCTACAAATGTATGTTTATCACTATCATCACTATCAGATTCATAAATTTTTTGTCCGGATTGAATAGCAGAAACAATGCTTTAAATAGATTCAGTGTCAGACATAAAAGCATCAATAGCAATCAAGTCTTCTTGCGTGGTTTCAATTAAAATAGAGTTACGATCTCTACTATTTTTCTTCTTAGGACAAGTGTTGCTTAAATGGTCTTCGCTACTACATGCAAAACAAGATAATTTGTTTTGATAATTTCTACTGGGCCTGAATTTTCTTATATGTTTATCTTGGACTAAATACGGCTTTCTTTTATTTGATTTTCGCACAAAATAAGTTTTCTTGAATGGCTTTTTAGATTTCTTTTTAAAAGGTTTCTTTTCCTTTAGACCGTAAGCTTGACTAGTATAAATCTGACTACAGAAAGAGTATTCACCTTTCTTAAGCTGTCTTTGGATTTGTATATTGGTGTATTTTTCTTTGAGTACATCTAGGATAAACTGAACTCTCTGTCCAATAGTCCATTGGGGGACATTAGGTTGAAAAACTTGTTCCATAGTAGTCCATTTATCTGAAATTTCTAATCCCAATGCACCAGGCAATTTTCTCATTAATTTACTACCTAATTCTTGACTAAATGCATTTCCAGAGATACAACAAAAGTGAAAGTATTCTAAGAGAAATGGTTTAATTTCTTTCCAATTTGCCAAGCTAAGCTGTTCCAAATGTATGACCGCGTTTTTCTGAAGTTCCATATTTCCAGTGTTTGGATCTCTTCCAGTGATTAGAGTATGAATTTTATTGACAAAGTTATAAGGATTTGGTCCTAAACTCATTATATATTGAAACTCTAAATGTTGTTCGCGTTTATAATTTTCCCATAAAGCTTTTACACTTTCTCCCAAAAATGTTTCTAAATACCTAAACATTTCTTCTGTATTTGGGTCTTTCAAATAACGTATATAATCAGAGACAACCTGACCTTTTCATACGTCAATAACATTTGACCATATTTGTGGATCATGTGCTGTGATATTCAAAATATGACCTCTGTTTTCGCCTTGAAATTTTATAGGTTGTTCTAAGGGCATTCGTTTACCTCGTGGTTTAATATTGTCCGGAACTTGGATTCTCTCAGTGTAAGGCATTCGGGGCACTTGGCTATAATTATAAACCGTAGGAAAAGGTGGTGCTTGACCTTGGTGAATTGTACTACCTTCTCCTTCCATGAATTCTTTTAAGCTTGCGGTGTCTTTGTTGGATATGTTATCGTCGAGAACATCTAAAAATAATGCTTTTCTAATGTTGCATGTGTTATCATAGTACAAAGATTCTAACTCATTTAATTGTCCAGTTGATATCAACTGCTCTTCGAGTTCTAATAATTCATTAGGTGACAATAACATTTCTAGTTCTCTCGGGTATAGGATTTGGATCTTCTAATTGTTCATATGTCTCAATGTTGACCATGCTACAATCTACTGCAAGATCTTCAGATAAGCTTTGAAGCTCTGATTATTCTTGCTCTTGGTCATGGTTCTTTTTCTTATATTGACTAAAACGCAATGAAGTTTCTCCTTTACTATTTGTATACATAAAGGAATCTTCAGGAACTAAGATTTCATATCTTTTGGAAAAGATATCTAAGTTCCATTCTTCTCCTGCTAATGTTTCTGATGAAAATTTTGCTGGCTTAAGTAATCTAATGCCTTTATTTCCTATTAAGTTAACTACATCATCTATGCATAACTTGAAATGGGTACTACTAGTATTAGTTACCTTTCCTAAGAAACCAATACAGATGAGTAAGTTTTTTCCCTTAAAGCGCTCATATCCTTTGGTTTGCATACCCAATTTAATATTATTTGCAAATTCAATAATATTCATTATGTAATCTGGGCTACAATAAAAAATTCCACCATTATTACTCATATCAACTTCCGTAACTCCTAACAATGCTTGCTCAGCGCCTGTCCATCGGGCATCATAAGCACAACATAGAACTTTAGTACCTAAACCTTTACGCCCTAGACCTTTAAGACCGATAACTAAAAGTCCAAGATGAATTAGATTAAACTTTTTAACTAGTTCAATGAGAGAACTATCATCTACAAGATTTAAACTTACCATATCAGTGCTAGTACAACTTATTTGTACTTCTCGATAATGTCGGAATAAACCATTATTTACTTCGAAGAATTTTGTTTTATAAAGTACTTTAGGATTTAAGAGATGGAGTTGATGTTGGCTAAATAGTTCGATATCTCTATCAATATCTATTAACTCGTCCAATTGAACTTCATCTTCATTATTTTTATGGAGAATATTACTAAGAAAGTTTTGAGAACGATTTCCGCTAAAGCTAGCTCGAGGCTTATCTATTTTTTGGATGGCTCGGGAGGAACTTGGTAAAAGAGCCATGGTTTTCTTTTAGTTTCTTTTTTACCGTCAAGTTTTAGCCCACCGAATTGGTTGATAAGGTCGTCCAAGTCAGGTGAGGGCTTAATATTTTTCATATTTTCAGAAATATTTTTTATTTCAGAAGTAGGGAAATCTTCAAAATTAACCTTCTTAATTAAATTATCTAATTTTGTTTGTATAATTCTTTGTGTTTCTTTAATAAAATCCAAATTACTAGAGACTTCCTCCAACTGTTTGGAGATAGTACCTAATTTGTCTAATTTTTCCAAAATGGAATTCAGGAAGTGCGATGAAGGGGACGCAATTTTGTTAATCCGAAAGGAATACTATCCGAAAGGAACAAAGGCTCTGATACCAAAAATATAGGGGGGTACAAAACGTTGTATTCAAGAGGGTGTATGCTCTACTCGGTACTCACTCGATTATCTTATATATATATATATATATATATATATATATATATATATATATATATATATATATATATAGTCATGATATAGTGCGGTCGGCCTTATCACTGTGTAAGTGAGGTCACCTCTTTTTGGACCACTTGCACAGTATTTTGAGAAAATCCAACCGTATGGATGAAAAGAACATCGAAAAATAAGCTAGCATGTCAATTTTCATACAATTTGGGAACTTGTAGGGTCTTCATCTTAATGGGTGAAATTTTGAACGAGTAATATTTTTATAAATTTTCATCCATTAAGATGAAGACCCTACAAGTTCCCAAAATGTATGAAAATTGACATGCTAGCTTATTTTTCGATGTTCTTTCCATCCATACAGTTGGAAATCTTTCAAATATGCTCCAGGTGGCCAAATGGATCATTCTTATCAATTCGGTCATTTCCACTATTCCTAATTACTGGCTTGCAATATACAAATTACCGGATTGGGTGGTCAAGCGGATGGATTGCCTTAGAAAAGACTTCCTTTGGCACGGGTGGAACTAAGAGGGAATGCTTATCAATTGGTTAACTGGCAGCGCTTATGTCGGCCTAAGGAACACGGGGGATGGGGGACAACAGATCTTAGATACTTCAACATAGCCATGATCGGAAAATGGTCGTAGAGGCTCCTTAATGGACAAGCTAACATATGCAGGAGTATCATCCAGAACAAATATTTCCAGAACTCCTACTTCAACCCACACAAAAAGGTCTTAACTAGAGCATCTTACTTCTGGAACGGAGTGACGGATCAATGGAGATTGGTTAAAATAGTTTTGATGGTTAAAGTGGGAAAATGGGACACACGATGAATCTGTGGCAGGATAAGTGGATTCTTGGGTAGACGCAAAGTAGATTATTCCCCTTGCTCCTTGACTCTGTAAGGGATCAGTACTTATCACTGGGAAGGGCTAGAGAATACGTAGCATTGGACCCTCCAATTATGAAATAGGGCCCGCTAACCGAGGAAGGAACTCGGGAGCTCAGGGATATGTTGGAGGCCCTCACAATGACTAACGAAGGGAGAGATGATGCGAAGATTTGGAATATGGATACCAGTGGAACATTCTCGGTGAAATCCCTTTATAACTTCATCGTCGATGGAGGAGCACGGAGCTAGTTCCCTAATGGCCTGCGGAAGCTACCTTGCTTAAGAAAGATTAAGCTTTTTCCATGGCTAGCGATGGATAACAAAATTCTCACGCTGCACAATTTTGCAAAGAGACACTAGAGGGGAAGCCGCACCCAATGCTACCTATGCAATGAGCAGGACAAATCGGTGCAGCATCTACTTACTACCTGCCCAATCATAAGATAAATTTGGCTACACTACTACTCGTTATTCAACCCTGGATACGCTTCCTCAATCGATGAGGGACTTATGGGGACACACTAGCTTGTGGAAAAACCTTCAGAAGGAGGAGTGCATGGGATGAAAGCTCTTAGTCATGGCCATAACCTGGAGCACCTGGCTTGAAAGAAACCATTGTTGCTTCCAAAACAAACAACACTTTTGTTTTGGTATTATTCGTCAGGTTGCTTTCTTATTGTTAGCTTGGTTTGATACAGCAAATACCGCCAAGAAACTGAAACTGATACAGATGGAATCACTTGTCTGTAGATCTTTGGCCTTAGAACATGGAGGACCGTTGCAAGCACATCAGAACAAGGACGACTTTGACGATGAGTCGACGAGTAATCCACTAGGACTCTCGGGGCACCCCTCGAGGGAGGGGTCATATGGGACAATGATGTACCAACCTTGAATCTTATACATTTTGATTATCAATAAATAAATATGGTTTATCCACTTTAATAAAAAAAAAATGTGTACATGTATGGATTGCTATTAAAAGTGAAAAAAAATAGAGAGGAAAGCATCAATTCTGAGTTAGGAAAAAAAAAATTCAGTTTCTGTTTTTTTTTGAGATAGGTAAGAATTTTTCAGATTATATATATATATATATATATATATATATATATATATATATATATATATATATTCAATGTAGCAAAAATTTTCTCATACTGTAGCAAAATCACTGTAGTACGGAACTGTAGTAGTTACTTTAGCAATCAGAAAAGCGTCGGTTACTATAGCAAATGAAAAAAAAAGGGGCCATATCTACACCAAAGAAAATCAAGTACCTAGTAGAGCATTATATATATATATATATATATATATATATATATATATATTTGAATAAGTGGATAAACCACGTAATTTATTAATAATGATATAATAGTTCATTACATTACATGTAGTCTCAATCGAAATATTTTTTTTCAGATTAAATTTAATCAGAATATTATTCAATAAATATATAACACCAGTTTCAATAAACTTGCAATCACATCTTAGATAATAAGATTCACTGTTACATGATTAAAGCTCTCTTCTTCATACATTTATGCTGCTTTGTTTTGGAGAAAGAGCCACCATTTTATCCTGTGAAGAATCTTAAAAAGTTTGAGGAAATTAGCGGCGGAGTTATTAATATTTTCAAGAGAGATTATTTATGCATTAGATAAATTCCTGCTAATTAGTATTTTTTAAGGAAAATATGTTTAGAATTGTAGATCACCATGATCACCATATGGTATTCACATCAAATAATCAAGTGATACCACAACTAATGAACAAAACTTACGGAGAAAGCTTGCTAAAGCTGTATTAATAATGGAATTTAGCCTTAAATCTTTCGATAACTTACATCCTGTGAAAGAGAAACAAAACTCATCAACACTATCCTATTGATCTTGCACCAAATAACTGAAGCTTGGTCTAATCTTTTTCATCAAGTTCTTCATAGAATTTCCAATGAAGATACAGTTCATTGCAGTGACAATTAAGGAGTCTAACAAAATGGTATATACCTCAAACATAAATCTTCCTAAAAGTTCGGCCTGCTAATTTAAATCCTGTACATTGGTTTCTTTAAGTTTTCTGTTTCACTCAATTTCTCCTAAATTTTCTACCACTTACACATGTGGTAGATGTTAGGATAATTCATCTGTGAAGATCAAAATAACCAACACAAAGGCAAAAGCTCTGGGTCTCAAATTAACTAATCTAAAGGCAAAGGCTGAAGATTCAAAAGTAGCAAATGCAAAGGCAAAACCGAAGGATCCTGGAACCAAGTCCAAAAGAAGAAAACTTTCTGCAAGCAAGCCATTCCTTGCTACTCAAGTTTTCATAAAGCCTAGACCTGGAAGCCCCGTGTTTGGTTGGGGGTTATCCCAACTTAATTCTCCATAAAAAAAGTTTTTCACGTCAAAATCTTTAATTAAGATTTAAAAATATAACCCACTCATGCATAGAAAACACATAACTATCTTATCATAATATCTTTGGTTTAAAAATTCCCTTCAAAAAAATATAAAATTTTTCAAAAACTTATTCCTATCCCTAAAGTGGGATAACCCCCATTAATTTTATGCCACCAAATTTTTAGGCTTCACCAATAAGTGTCCCCAGGGTATCAGAACAAATGTGAATCATGGATTTGTTGCTAAGAAATAAAAAGATGATCAGATAAGATGGGTAGGCTTTGCTGACATTCCATTTGGTTTGGTCAAGGATGAGCTGAAATTCTTTCACAGGATGCACAAAGTTCTCAATCCTATGATGAAAAACTTTTGCGGGTAAATCACTTCACATGAACCAAGTTCTTTTTGCAATTTACTACAATTATATCTGCAGCATCACATATTGTCCATCTCACTGATTTTAGTTTCAACAATTTCCACAAGCTGGAAAAAAAATTGATGCGAAGAGGGGCAGATGAAAGAAGAACAAGAAGATAAATATGTACAATAATATGTAGCAATTTTAAGATGAAACTTATTTAGATTAGAACAAGAAACAAGTAACCTATATATATATATATATATATATATATATATATATATATATATATATGATAGCTTCTTCTTGTTTACTTGCCATAATCATCAAGTTTGGTTAATTAGACAACTGAATGATGTAATCAGCCTAAGGAATAGAAGAATACCATGAGTATTTTGAACTGCACTCTCAAAGAATCCGGTCTCTTTATATGAAGTGATAGCACAAAATGGATCGACGGAAGATTAGTGTTGCAGGTTCAAAATGACAGAGATGACTTGAGGCTTATACTATAAGACTCATCGACACAAAATAGTGGCAATGCATGTGCCCCTTTCTTCTCAAAAGAAAGGATTGAGGATTCGAGGCTTTAATGTAGAACAGTGATTACAAACATTATTAAACTGACACACTCCAAAGTATAACGAGATTAAAAACCAAACAATTGAATGATATACAAGGAGCAAGGTTGGAATAGCAGCTCACAAAGGAAAATGAATCTACCAAAAGTGAAGTCTCATGAACTCCAGAAAATATTTTAAATATTTTGGATAGTGGTGTAACATGGTCAGTTGGTAGTTAGCCTTGTTTCCTGAAAGTAACACAAAAAAAACAACAGTCCTTGCTAAACCTTCATATGAGCATAATAGAGAAGCTAACGGTCCTAGTGATCAAAGCCGATCTCATATAATCTTAAAAGAATTCTTAATCATTGCCACTTGTATATAAATTCATAGATTTACCATGTCAGGCATAGACACAATGGAGATGTTAGCATGTTGTTTTATCTACCAATTTGATCATTCAGTACTCTTATCAACCAAGAAAAACATATAATGCCTCCGCATAACACAACACAAAAGCAATGGTTCTAATCTTCAGATACATCATCAGAAGAGTAACCTTAAAAGTGAAGGTTGGTTTAACACATAATTTGCTCATATTTCTCTAAACAATTTATGAATGTCATATGGAATCACCTATATGCAAATGCCCAAAATTAAGGATATGACTGGATTTTTAAACAATATCTCACCAAATCTATTTCAGTCCAATTGCTCCTTTAGCATTGATCTCTAGGATCTCATTCTGAATATCATCTCTGTTCATTTCAGTAGTAGGTTGATCCTTTGGTGTCAATTGGTTTCTACATTCATCTACCTGCTCACAGGTAATGAACTATGGCCAAAGGGAAGCAGAGACAATAGTGTCAACAGCCATCAACCACAGAAAGGTGGCAGAATTCTTCACAAACATTTCGTCGAACATCCTGTGTGCGTCCTTCATCTTGCCCGACCTGCTATACCCATTGATCGGAGATGTATCCGTGATTACATTTATCAATCACACACCATCCCCTTGAATCAACCACTCCCATATTAAAAGCCCACCTTCATGAGCACAGTTTTAGCATTCTGATCACAAGCACCTTGCTTCCAAGCTCCCCTTCTGATTCTCCTGCAAATTAACGAACATAACAATGTCCGAACCAACCTTCGCATCCTCAATCAAACACCGGCACAACATCAAGCTCCTCGATCAGGTCAGTAGAGCCGATGGAGGTCGCGGACCTAGTGATGGACACGATCTCGGGCTGGAGCATTGCTTGCAAGAATTCGGGTGCAGAGTGGAGGAACAGAAGCCCTAGAAATGAAAGAGGATTGGGATGAAGGCTTGGAGGACAAGGTTCTCGGCTTGTCCGTCGAGAGATACTATGAATGCTTGGAGGACAAGGTTCTCGGATTCAGTTTTTGAATTTTTTTTCCCACGGTATCTTTGAATTCTAAGCTTTAGTATTTGGGTCCCAATCACTATAATAATAAACATAACGGCACTGCTGTGCTGTAGTATAAACATCAATTCCCCAAAACCTATATATTATAATCCAAAAAATACTATCTCAGAACCTATACGGTCTCATACACTATAAATAGTGCACACAGTATACTAGAATTCACCGTATAGTGTGCTACCCCTTTTACTTTTAATTATGCATTACGACCTATAAAATGCATTCTATTCAATATGAATTAACTTATTAACATTTGGGTACCCAAACTAAAACATTTCACATAAAGATTCTCTATACTACCAAAAGGTTCATAGCTTAGTGGTATAACCTTGGGCACAGTGCATCGGGTAATTCTTCTTAAGCAAGTCACTGGATCGAGTTCCCGCCCTCGTAAATGAGGGGAGCAAGCTCGAGTTGAGTTTAGTCCTTGAGTACTGTATGCGCATAGTGAGGGATCATGGGCGATTGAGTGAGTTTACTCCTCAAAGCCCATGACCACATCCCTGTAAGACCTGTATTGGGAATATTTATGGCCAATGTCAAAAAAAAAAAAGATTCTCTATGCTATACTATTCTCTCTTCTTAACTGGATGGCCACATAGACGACATAAAATGCTAGCATCTAAATTTTTGTTTTAATAATTACAAATTTAAGGAGGGTCATCTTTACAATAAGATAAACAATGAAATTAGAAACAAAAAGTGTTCAATTTGGATAAGAGCAGAAGTCAGGAACCCAGGAAGTGCTACAAAGATGAATTATTTTCGTTTATCAATGCATCGATCCAAAAAGTAGATGCATAGGAGAAAAAAAGACTGGGAATCTACTTGGATCTGAAAGAGATGACATCATTGAAGAAAGTTTTGAATCGGTGCCTGTTTGCAAGAAGAAAGAAGGGTAACCAGCTTCAGTTGCTAGTGTGGCGGCTTGTTTTGCTCGTCTCATCGGTCTCATCGATATACCGAGCAGCATCAATGTCAATATGACTTCAAGAGCACCAAAGCGCCATTGGTAAGGAGAATCTAGTTGTGAAGGCTAACAAGTTTGGAACCATTTGCTTTGATGTCTAAGTACAATATTGCATCCATAAATTAATTAACAACTCATCATCAATAATTAAGTGGTTTTTCCTTTATATGAAGTTGTATAATATATTATTAGAAAAATAATATTATATTATATTATTTTTATTCTGGGTGCTCAACATGGACGAAATCAGGACTCATTGGTAGGGGGGCTGAGGGCAAAACGTTAAAAAAAAAATTCATCCAACATAACAATTATTTCCGATATTAAATAGTATGACAATATAATTTTGATTAAAACAATCACAATTTCAATACACATCCCAAAAAATACACAAAACATTTATTTATGCACACTCAAACTAAAACTACCTTCTGGGCGAGTGCCGAACGTGTGATGCATTCCAATAAATACATGATGATTAGCAAAAATAACCATCTTGATAAGCTGTGGAGCTCTTCATTTCTAAATCACGGTCAATTAGATTGGTGTCAGTTTGATGCCTATTTGATACAGAATCTTGATCACAAAATTTACTCCACTAAAATGTGTGTATTTCTTTGTGATGCTAAACTATATTTAACTCAATTCATCAATTGTTAGAAAATTTTGTAAGTTTAAAGCAACAAATTGTTATAACTTTATAACTAACAAATTATAATCCAAATTGCTACAATGCAAAGTAGTGTCAAATCAATACACTAGAGTTTCAATTTTCAAACCAAAAAAAACTAGAACAAGGAATAGTCGAGGGCTCACCAGTCACCAAAGCAGAGTTTAAGCCTTAAGGCTTATGGCTGCGGGCGAAAGCAAAGGTGATGAAGCTTCTTTGAGAAGTGAGAACAGTATAACGGGTTTGCTTGTGCCACGGGAAAAGGGGTGAATTCTAAGATACCTTGGGTACTATTCCCAAGGTAGCATACTTATGTGTGCCACGGCACACAATTTATATACACTTGCACACAATTGCTATAATGCTACACACACATTGCTACAATGACCACCGCCATTTGTGTGTGCCATTTGCACACAATTTGTATAACCTTACACACAAAGGCAAGCACTGTAGCAAGGTATCTTAGAACGCACAGAGAAAAGGTCGTTTTTACATTGTGCACGTTTTACATAAAAGACCCTCTAAAATTTTAATTACAGCGAATTGATTTTTTTGCATTAATTTAAATACTAGATGTGTGATGAGTAGGATGACAAAACATTTATCAATTGGTTATCACTTATGTAACCCTACTAACCCATACATCTCTACATCTCCCTCAAAACCAAATACCAACACAATTTCAATTTCCACTTCTCTCACTATTTAATTTTAAACCCTATCATCTTCTTCTCTATCGCAATGGTCCTATATCATGGAACAGAGATATCAAGTCCGAGACAGCCAGGGGTGAATAGCATGCTTCTCTCGGTCTCAGACTCTCAGGTCCTTCTTTTGTGGGTCTAGAGGCTGCGGCTGAGGGTAGGAGGGAGGCTGGGGACAAAGGAAAGGGGGCTTCCCTCTCGAAGCTCCGGGGTGTCACGGGGAATTGCCAGAGCTATGGGGGCCCTGCTAGTCCCCTTTGGTTCAGCCCTTAGTGATCAATCATCTATATTCACTATTGTTCAAAAACATTTGATCCATAAAGGAATTTGTCAGCAAAATAAAATAACAATTTAATTTATTTCTACTTGTACTTAGTTTAATTAGCTGTAGAAATAAAAAAAACATATAATATATGACAATAAAAAGAGTTTCTTAAAAAAAAAAAAATTACCTTACTTTGGTTTCCTCCAATATCTTATATTTTTTCCACCAAAATTTTAAACCTCCATATTTTTTGTGTGCACTCTATAATGCAAAACCAATAATTAAAATTATAAGTTTTCAAAAACATTATAAAGTAACATTTGATAATAAAAAAATGTAAGAATGTTTTAAAATTTATGATAAATAAAACTATTGGGCTCTATAATAAGGACTTGGAGAAATTTTCTTCCTTTGAAGTCATGAAGAGAAGCAAGAAATGAATTGATGATACATTAAAAGTGTATGTTAGGTTCACAATATTTTGATGCGGTTTGGACAAGATAATTTTTGGGTTAAAAGCCATTTTTAAGTAAGTTGAGCACGTTTTATCATGAGGTGTTTGGACATCTTCTCATAAAGTAGAAGCATTAAAATGTTCAAATATATAAATTACAAAAAGTACATTTAACAGCTAAAAATAGGGAACAAATATGTGATATATCAGCACCAAAAAAAAAAAAAAAAAAAAAACATAGGTGACGATTGTTAAAAATAAAAGGTAATATGTCCCCACAGGAAACAAATAATCCAAATAGACATAACATGGTTTTGAATTAAAATATTCCATGTAAGATTACTCTTCTGACCTCAGGGGTCTAAGGTAATCTTCAACTTGTAGGTGACAAATATCTTGTGGGCTCCCATAAATCCCTTGGTTCTGATATTGTCTGCATTCAAATAAGCAAATAGGCGATGGATATCTTATATGGTTTAGCAATATTGCATCATCTTCATACACACATTTAAATGGATTCACGCCAATGTCACTTGGTTGTTGTTGGTAATTGCAAAATCTAATTTGCCCACTTTACTTGACATATCACGCATAATGTTTGTATCAATTGACATGGACCTTTTTTTTAATGTTTTCTGCCTATTAGTTGAAGACTAATTGTGAATTATCAGGAGGGGTAACTATTGGTGGTGTCTGAATAGGAAATGTGACAATTTCATCTGTGTTCAGGAAGTCAAAATCTTTGCCATTACCATCTATGTGCACATTCATATTATCTTGTTCATCACTTTGTGCATTTGGATCTTCTCCAAAATTATCAAATGTTTGCTTAGTAAAACAAACAGTTGCTTGATCATTTCCATAAACAATATCTTGCTCATCACTTTGCGCATTTGGATCGTCTACAAGATTATCAAATGTTATCTTAGTTAAACGACCAGTTGCTTGATCATTTCCACAAACAATATCTAATAAATCATAGTCCTCAATAGGAGTGTTGATCTAGGGTTCACATTCTAGATGTGTCTGCACAAAACATATACAAAAATTAGTTAAGCAAATGTGGGTAACATTAATGAATAAAAAATAACTACTTAAAAGTAATATAATACATATATAAGAAGAAAACAAATAATTTTCCATCTACTTACTGGAACGTAGGTCTTGTATTCATCCTCTACCATGCATTATTATCTTCTTCATTGTATCATCCCATTTGACTCCACTCAACTCCTTGAAGCATTTGATGATTGCCCACTATTAAAGGAAAGATTTGTTTCCCGATCTCTTTTAGGATATTCTTTTATTCTTTCTAATATTCTCCAATTCATTCCTAGAATATTTTGTTATTCTCCTAGAAGTTAATTTCTAAGCATATGTACACTACAATCTAATTAGGGTTTCCAAACATATGTACATTAAATTCTAAAGGCTTCTACTAAAGCCCATAAATTATAACCCTTTTGTTATTGTTGTATATACAAAAACAATATCTTCCTTTTTTCATGATATCAGAGTCAGTCAAGCAAATACCTCCTTCTCCCCTTTGAGACTTGTACAGACACCAACCAACTGCCTTCCCCAACCCCGATCCTCCTCTTTCTGTCCCCTTCTCTCTGGCTTTATCTCCTTCTCATTACAACCGACATGTCCTCCCCCCCTCTCTCACGTCAGCCTCTCCTCCCCCTTCCTCTCGTAGCCAACCTCTTGATCTCCCTACCTTCTCCCTCTCTCTCACAACAGACCTCTCCTCTCCATCAAACGACCTCCCCTCTCACTCTCTCACAGTCGGCCTTCCCTCTCCCTTTCTCTCACAGTCGACCTCTCCTTAATGGACCCCTTCACCTCTTCCCCTACCTCCGCAACCTCCGACGCTACCCTTCCTTCCCTGCATCCTACCATCAACATTGCATTTGACTTCCTCGACATCGTCCCGGCCTCCATTAAATTATTGGTCACCAATATGATGACTCTTATCACCGTTTGCCTTGATGGTACCAATTTCTTTGTTTGGTGCACGACCACTTGATCCATCCCGATCCGTACCACCTCTTTATATTTGTCGATAGAATACTCCCCTGCCTCTCTCTGTCAGCTACATGGGCTCGCTTCTCTTACTCCAACTAGATCACGACCGATCGCTACCTACTTGTATTCCTTCGCGCCCCCATTAACCCCACCCTTGTTCGTCATTTCCTTTCTTACACCATCGTTGCCGCTCTGTCGACTACCATCAAGACTCGCTATCTCTCATCTTCTCCTATTGTCGTTATTCAACTCATGGGTGGACTTCGTCATTGTCGCTTCGGTACTGATAGCATGGCTGCCTACTCAAACCAGCTCTGCCTCATCGTGGATCAATTAGCTGCGGTCAATATCTAAATCACACACGATAATCTTCTTCACCAGATGCTCGTTAGTCTCCCAGTAGAGTATATCGCTATCACCGCCTCCATCCGAGCCCAGGACACCCTCATACCTGTCGTTGAACTCTAGAACCTTCTCCTTATGGTAAAAATTGCTTTCTCTCTACACAAACCACCCTTCGTGGGCCCACCACTGGCTCAACCTACCGCCCTCCATGTTGTTAACCACCATCGACATCCACTGCTCCTGCAAACCTCCTCTCTACTCTTGTCGGACACCATCCACACCCTCAGCACCGCCCTCAGTCAGCTTCTCCTTGACCCCCATCCGGGTATTCCCCAGTCCTCCCGGCCTCTGATCTTATTGGCACTCCCAAGGGCCAGGCCTATCCCGTGCTTGGTCTCCTTCCCACCACCCCTACACGGCTACTGCTCCATACGTCTTACCAGGCTCGTCGAGAGGGTGGTAGGGACCGTCATCCTTGTTGTGGAAAATGTAGAAGAAGAGGATAGAATGAAGAAGGAGAGGTTCATAGGGCACTCAGAAATTAAATGGAAAACAGAGTTCGTACATTAGTTCTCTATACACACGACACACACATTACATTAGAATAACTAACAATTAACTGAATATAGACTCCACTACATGTGATGCATGCGCAGAGTGCGCTACAACTACCCACAAGTGTATGGGATCGCTCAAGTAATAAAGTACCCAAAAGGTAGGGTTGTCGAATCCACATGGACTAGAATCTAGTACCAACTATTCTTTGCTATCTAGTGTGAAACTACAAAAAAGGTTGTATTGGTTGTTGATCCTAACGAAGGCTAAAATGAACAGTTAGTTGTGAGAAATCAGAGATTAAGCGTGGCCCCTCGGATCTCAATACCCCTAGGTTTCTTTTATTAGCAATCAAATTCTAATTATTAGTTCTCTATTAGTTGGTTCTTGGTAGTTCGATAATTGTGCCATCTAGACACCACATTCGATCTCTCGGCATGTAGATCGAACTCATTACGTATGTCTAGTTATAACCTAACTAAGTCAAACATGAATCTATACATAGATGAGGCATACAATCAAAACCCTAAGCATGAACATGCTTTGTTAGACATAGCAAGGTATGTGACCATGGCTCCTGCACGACACAATCATATCAATCAAAACACAGAATCACAAGATTAACCATTCATGAAAGAGACAAATAAATAATGAATTCAATTACTAAAAGAAATCCACTGAAGGGGTTTAGCCTCTCATGCTAATGAATACATCAACAAAGAAAATAGGAGAAGACATAGTTAAGAAATAGGGCTTCCCTTGCTTGATGTCTTCTCCGCCTTTGATCTCTTTTACTAATTTGACCAACGTCAGGATCTCGAGCTCCCGTCCAAAGATAATTTAATCTCCTCTTCTCTTAGGTTTATATTGGTTGGAAATCTTCAGCAAAATCATCCTCTTACTACTGGATAACTTCTGGTTTGAGTTGGATTGGGTCCAGATTATCTTGAGATAATTCCGGATAATTCAGACTGAAATTCCAATTTTGTGCAGTCTTCATCAAGTGATTGATCGGGCAACTAAACAACTCGGATGGATCTGGAATTTTTACTGGATGTTCCTAACCCCTTCTTCTTCAATTAGAACGGTGGAGATCATATTTGGAATTCTGGATCTTTTTAAATAAGTTTTGGAACATTGCATCTTATCAGCAGGTGGTGTCTTTGGGGTACACGAGCGTGCCAAGCATCTGCACCCCCATGCCAAATTCCTCAATGCGTTCACTCATCCAGAGAGTTGCACGCCCCTTGGCATGGGCGTGCCACATTGTACTGTGGCCGTGTACATCTCTGTAAAGACCCTTTTTGGCTTGTTTTGCCTTGGTTTGTCCCATTTCTCATTCTTTTTGCTCTGGGCATCTATTTTACCTACTTAAACATAAAATAAACCCAAAGAAGTACCAAAATAGAGGAATTGGCATAAAATATCTAGATAAGTGCATGCAAATATGGTGGAAATATATGTACAATTGTACTTCTCAACATGCACTAACACACCACTTAGATAATGAATTCATAACTACAACTATTTCAAATTCCAGTCTTCCGTAAGTTGCCACAATTTGACTTTTCAATCATATCTCAACACCTCCCTTTGATTGAAAATCACAAACACCAAGCAAGGACCTTATATGAAGATGCTTCTGAACTGGGAGAGGTTTGGTAAAGATGTTTGTGATCTGATTATCTGTTAAGCAATACTGCAAATTTATAACTCCATCAGAGATAAGGCCTCTAATAAAATGAAATATTAAGTCAATATGCTTGGTCCTTCCATGTAATGTAGGATTTTTAGCAATGACAATTATTGATCTGTTATCACACCATATCACTGTAGCTTTAACTTGTATATGTCCACAATCTGCTAGTATTCACCTCAACCACATTGCCTGACATGCTGTAGATGTAGCTGCCATATATTCTGCCTCAGTTGTGGAGAGGGTTGTTATATCTTGTTTCTTCGAGCACCATGAAATAACTCCTGACCTAAGGTTAAACACCATGCCTGAAGTGCTTCTTTTGTCTTCTAAACAACCTCCCTAATCATTGTCAGTAAAGCCTGTTAAATTGTAATTTTAAGATTGAGTGTATAGAATGCCAAATCCTTGTGTTCCTCCAAGGTATCTTAACATAGGTATCTTAATACTTTTTTTGCTGCACCGAAATGATGCTTGGATGGGCTTTGCATAAATCTGGACAACATTCCAACAGAGAAGGAAATATCAAGCCTTGTATGTGACAAATATATTAACCTTCCAATCAAGCTTTATATTTATTGGCATCTACTTTCTCAGTCTTGTCTTCAACTTGCGGCTTGTCATCAGTGTTCATTAAAGTGACTACAGCCTTGCAATATTGCATATTAAATTGTTTGAGTAGATCTTTAGTGTACTTCTTCTATGAAACAAAGATCCCTCCTTATCCTTGCTTCACCTTCAAACCCAAGAAGTAATGTAACATACCAAGATCTGTCATTTCAAAGGTGCTCTTCATTGCCCTCTTAAACTCTTCAATAAGTGCCTCTGATGAACTCATATAGATAATATCATCTACATAAAGACAGACTAGTAGAATGTTGTCACCTTGCACCTTCTTGTATAAAATACGCTCATTTGGACTTCTTTCAAAACCATGTTGTAGAAAATACTTGTTGATCTTACTGTACCAAGCTCTGGGAGCTTGTCTCAACCCATACAAAGCTTTATTTAATTTGTACACCTTTTTTCACTGCCCTTAACTATAAAACCCTTAGGTTGTTCATCAAATACCTCTTCTTGTATCTCCCCATTCAAAAGGCAGACTTCACATCGAATTGAAACACTGGCCATTTCAACTGAGCTGCAATTGCAAGAAGTAGTCTGACAGTCTCCATCCTTGCAATGGGTGAAAAGGTCTCTTTAAAGTGAATCCCAAGTTGTTGTGAGTATCCCTTGGCCATCAGTCTGGCTTTGTGTTTCTGTATACTCCCATCAGCATTGAACTTTGTCTTGAAAATCTATTTCAGTCCAATTGTATTCTTATCTACAGGTAGATCAATTAACTCACATGTATCATTTCTTTATATAACTGCAAGTTCTTCTAGCATAGAATCCTGCCATTCTTTGGTCTTGGAAGCTTCATCATATGTAAGAGGATCTGTGACATTAAGAACAAAGGAACAACTTTCATAAATCTCTCTTAATGACCTTGTGTGGGAGGACTATCTGATGAAGCAACTCCTTCTGAACTTGAATCTCCTTCATTTTCATTGGATGAACTTGATGAATTATCTCTCCTTGGTGTAGATTCCATTTGAGGTGCAATACTAATATCTGAAGCTGTTGTGATAGGTGTGATATTTGTAGTTGAATCTCCAATATCCTCCAAAGAAATCTTTTGACTTTCATCACCATTTGACTTCCAACTCCAACATGAATCTTCTTGGAAAACTACATCCCTGCTAGTAACTACTTTACAAGAAATAGGATTGTATAGTTTATAGGGTTTTGACTCACTACTATATCCTTTGAAAATACACTTCTCAAATTTACTATCTTGCTTTTGTAAATTGGGAGAAGGAAGTAATGTGAATGCAATACACCCAAATATTTTTAAGTAACTCACATTGGATTTAAAACCATACCAAGCTTCAAAAAGAGTTTGATTCCTCACTGCACGAGTGGGTGAGATATTGATCAGAAAAATGGTAGTTGCTATGACCTCAGCCCAAAAGATGTTAGGAAGCTCTTTACACTTTAGTAAGCTCCTTTCGATCTCCACTATTGTACGATTTTTCCTCTCAGCTATACCATTCTGTTGTGGAGTGTAAGGAGCTGTGAACTCCCTCCTTATACCATTCTCCTCACAATACAACTTAAACTCATTAGTTACAAATTCAGCTTCTCTATCCGATCGCAGTGTTTTAAGCTTTGTGGCCACCCTGTCTTTCAACCAAAGATAGGAATCTCCGAAAGCAATCAAATGTCTCTGACTTAAGTTTGATAAAATAAACCCAACACATGTGACTATAGTCATCTATAAAGAGAAGAAAGTACCTGCTTCCTCCTAATGACTCTGTCTGCATAGGTCCACACAAATCTGCATGTACTAACTGAAGACATTCAATAGCTCTCCATGCTTTGCCTATAGGAAATGGTCTTTTTGTTTGCTTCCCATATACACATGCTTCACACTAAATCATCTCAAATGTGTCTGGTAACCCTTGCACCATACTTCTTTGTAATAATAAATTCAAACCTTTGAAATTTAGATGCCCATACCTCATATGCCAGAGCATTGAATCCTTCTGATCTTTGGTCACCAGATTAATATTTCCAACATTGGACACCTCCAATGGAAACATATTGTTCTTTGTTATGTGAATATTAACATGTTGCAGTCCTGTGCTTCTTTCTCTAATGATGCAAGCATCATCTTCAAATAGTACAAATAACCACTTGAAAGCAACTGTCCCACACTCAAGAGGTTGTGTGCATAACTTGGAACAAATTGCACATTGTGAATGAGCTTCACTTTGCCTTGAGAGGTATTGATTACAACTGTACCTCTCCCTTCATCCTGAAGTTCTTTATCATCTCCAAGCCGAACCTTGATCTTCTGTGACTTATCAAGATCTTTGAACAACTCTTTTATACCTCACATATGGTTAGAGCAACCACTGTCTACAAGCAAGATATTGTTTGCAACTTCATCAAATTCACTGTGAGCCATAAATAAACTACTCACATCTTGTTCTTCAACAGCAGGGTTTTCACCTTTGTCTGTCTTTTCTGCAACTTTGAACAACAATTATCTTTGACATGGCTATATTTCTTGCAGTTATGACACTGAATGTTGTTATTTCTTCTCTGATCTGCTCCATTGAAATGATGTTGTCTCTGATCAGCACCTCTCTGATCATTGAAATGATATCTTTGATCTGCACCTCATCCTCGACCTCTGCCACGTCCTCTTCCTCGATAATAACCTCTACCACAACCTCTAACTGTACTTCTATCTGAGTCTCTTGTAGTAGATGAGTCTACCTTCACTTGAAGAACTCTTTCTTCAATTTTCTTGCAGAACTATTGATCCTTGCTACATGTGCCTGTAGGGATCCATTGAGTTCATCCATGGTTAGTTTGCTCAAATCCTTGGACTCCTCAATGGCTGCAATAATGTAGTCAAACCTAGGATAAAGACTTTTTAGCACCTTAGCCACAACCACTGCTTCTGCAATATTATCTCCAAATCCTCTCATTTGATTTCCCACAACGAATACTCGAGATACAAAGGCTTGTACCCCTTTACTGTTCTTCATTTGCAAAGTCTTGAAATCATGTCTCAAAGTCTGAAGTTTAACAGCACTCACTTTGGAGGAACCTTGGAATTCAGTTTGAAGTATTCTCCATACTTCTTTTGATGTTGCAGCAACAAAAATTCGAGTAAAAATTGACTCATGCACAGCTTGTTAAATAAAAAACAAGGCCTTAGCATCCCTTTTCTGGTTATCTCTCAACTTGTTTTCTTCATCCGGTTCAGCAAACCCATGTTCAACCAAATCCCACAGCTCCTGATATTTGAACAAGGTTTCCGTTTTGATGCTCCAAAAATCATAACCATCTCCATTGAAAATTGGCAGAGAAGGGTTAGAATGCCATTTGTTCCCATGAGTTGTAGTTTTCCACTAATTCCTCACAGAAGTTATGATACTAGTATGTTGTGGAAAATGTAGAAGAAGCTGATAGAATGAAGAAGGAGAGGTCACAGATGCACTCAGAAATTCAATGAAAAATAGAGTTCATACATTACTTCTCTACACACACTACACACACATTACATTAGAACATTACATAAGAGAATAACTGACAATTAACTGAAGATAGACTCCACTACATGCACTAACACACCACTTAGATAATGAATTCATAACTGCATCTATTTCAAATTCCAATCTTCAGTAAGTTGCCACAATTTGACTTTTCAATCATATCTCAACAGTCCTGGCCGCGGTCGGGGTGGCCTCAGTCATCTCTGTTTAGTTATCCTCTTATCATCTCAATCCGGGTTATGATCTGGCTCCATGGTGATACTGATCCTAGTTCCTAGTTTCCAAGAATCCTGTAACTGCTATTTATTGGTTGGCTTGTAAATGGCAACTCATCAGCACCCACCTTGCTATCCTAAGTAGCCATGAAAACAACAAGACTACCTTGCAAAACTCCCAGCCAGATAGTTCTGGTTCCCCCCATAGTTGACTGCTGAGATGGTTGTAGAAGTTGGTGTAAGGACAGACTATTACCTCTACCAGCAGCTAATTATCCTCATCCTTATCGCATCCTTCAACATCTCATAACAATTACAGGGAGACCTAAAATAACAACCAACCCTACTCACATCATTTCCACAACACCTCCCCTTGGTTGGACAACACAGCTTTTTCTGCAGTTCTATGAAAAGCAGAAGCCTGTGCAGCTATCCCCAGGATGGCAACTCCATCGTTCAGGTAAGGGAGAATTCTCCCTGTGTTATCACAACAGTGCCATGCACTGCCAATCACGGGGCAACCTTTGAGAATTCAGAGTATGGGTGAAGCCCATGTTGTGTGGTTCACTGGTTTGTAGCTTAGGGTTAAGGCTGATGTGATTATGGTTAATCAAATGACCTCAGTAATACATTCGATTCAACCCCTTAATCACTTAGCATTTCAGCCCTCAAGCTATACTCTCTCAAATGAAGACCCTTGAGTATTTGACTTTTTAGTCCCTCTTTCTAAACACCCTTCACATGCAAGTCCTCATTCTAAAATTTTAAGCATAAACACCCCTTCACACTTTGATAGTTTCACCTCATAACTAAATGTTAAACAACTTATACTAATTACTTATTAAAATTTAAACTCCTACTGTACAGGAAGGGATGGTCTATTGGTCTTTACAATCCTCCTCCTTTACATAAATTTTGTCCTCGAAATTTGCATTCTCATAGTTTCACACAGGTGGGGTATTAGTAACTCATCTTCACCCCTATCCGTTGAGTACACCCTCAAATCATTAGAGTTATGGGTCCACCAGATTTCCGCTGCACTACATATCATATATCGATAGTTCACCCATACTGGAGATGTGCCCAAGAAGATCACTGTTAGTGCCAATGCACATATGTTGGCATTACTTGAGACCACCATGGTGATGATGTGGCAAGGTTGACAAGACAAGGGAGTTGATCAAGTCAAGACAACAAGACAGTTGACGAGTCAAAGGCATGAGGTCAAGACATTGTTGACAAAGGCACAAGTCAAAGCATGGAGGACACTACATAGCAAGGCTATAATTGGCATGCATGGAGAAGATATTTACTAGGAGCAAGCTTGGTGCAACCCAACTTGGCAAGGGATTTCAATATACTTGGCAGCTTGATTGGAGATATGATTTGAAGTACAAGCTTGGCTTGGAAAGTATGCTGCATTGATTAAGAGCTATTATGTGCAAGTGATTGCATGCTCAACATATTTGATTGAGAGTTGACTTGAAGACTTCATGCAAGCATCATCAAAGGTTGACTGGATCCAAGCTTGAAGACTACATCAAAGGGTGATTGATTGAAGATTGCATGCATGTCACATATGGAGAAGAATGATTGAAGCCTTGATTGGAAAAGCTTTATTGGAGATTTGATATGGGTGCAACACATATGGAATGGAGAAGCTTTGATTGAAGACTCCACTGATTGAAGATTCCATGCAAATGGATTGCATGCTGATTGAGAGTTGTCATGCATTGATTGGAGCTAATTGGAAGCTAGATTTGGCAAGCTATTGGTGGATGATGCAAGTGGTTGATTGAAGCCAAATGAAGAGGTAATTGAAGGCCATATTTGGATGATTGAAGAACAAATATGGTGATAGTTAATTGAGCATTATTGAAGGCCAAACGGTGGTGAATCAAGACCAAGTCTGGTAAACTTGCTGAGGAGAAAATCAGTAAGATTGGACAAACAAAACTGTGATTGAGGAAATCAAGTTTTGGATGAGGTTGAAGAGCTCGTGCCATGGTGAGGTACGACTGTGATGGACTGAGTATGCGACGGAGAGGTGGATCCGCTAGTTGCGTTGGTCGGGATCGGGTGAATCCGACGTAGTAGACTCGGAACTCAACTAGGAGGGTTGGAGGTGTGTCGAGGTCGAAGAGCAATGGATGCTTTAGCCTTGGTCAAGTTCGTCAGCCGGGTCGTGTTCCAATTACGGTTACAACTAAGTTGCAACAGCCAAATGTGGAAGGAGTCCAATTTGGCAGTCACGGAGATTTCGGAGATTCTAAAGGTGGAGGTTGGTGCTGTAAAGGCGTGAAGATAGGGAGGTGTCTATATAAGACTGAGGACTCGGTGGATTGAGGTGAGCCGACTAGAGTAGTCCCTTGGAGAGGAGGGTAATAGTGGTCACTATCAATCAAGGAATGGAGGTGCTTAAGATAGATTGAGTGAGTAAGGAACTCTTGTACTCCTGTTTTCCCTACACCTTCAGTGGATTGTCTTTTCCGGGCTTGGCCCCCCAAATGTAGGCTTGGTTAGCCGAACTGGGTTACCAACTTGCCTGTCTCCTTTGTGTGTGGTTTACTTTGCTTGTGTCTCTCCTCTTGATGTGTTGATAGATCCTTGTCTTGTGAGAGGCTGTGAGATTGCTTGTGTGCCCAATTCATTGTGAGGTGGTTATCCATAAAAGCCACACAATCACCCCCTGCGGAACTAACGAGATTGCAACACTTGAAACTCCACAAGTTACAGCCTGACAGCAAGTTGCAACAGAAGTTACAATAAAGATACAACAAGCGGACAACCGAACCCGACGGAACTTACAATCATGTTGTTAAGTCAGGAATCGTACTTGGTGGACTTGAAATGCAGCTGATCTCATCTCAGTTTCAAACAACATCCTCAGATGTTTGTAGAAAACCCGAGACCTTTCCTAATGGCTTTTTCTTTTTTTTCAATTATTACTTATTTGTCTCGCCAGGGTTCATGTTTGCTTCACAACTCACTGTAATCTACTGGTTTTACATTGTTTAAACATCATGACTGTACACTGTTTTGATATCCATCATTTATCATTGATTTGTGTTCAAATCTGATTGCAACATATTAGCAGGAAATTGATGTTTCAAAAATCAATCTACATCGTAAAACTAAAAAATGGTAATTGTTGCTTTTCACTATTGAAACATTGCAATCGGGAGATTAAGGGGCCAACAAAAACTTAGAGTGATTCTTCTTATTGAAACTGCAAAATTTCTGGAGAATACATTATCTAATGTGCTGCGGTGATTGAAGTTGAGAAGTGTGTGAAATAGTCAGCAAGCAACCCGAATGGTCAGATTTATTGCATGTCCAAATAACATACAACCAAAACAAATATGATTGCATTGCAAATGGATGAGTTGTTCTTCTCGGTATTCATTGCAATGAAAACTTCAACAATTGAGTTTGGTTGTTGTGAAGATACAACTTAACGTAAAATTTGCAATCTGAGACTTCCCAAGAGTTTGCATTTTCAGCAGAAAATTTATGGTAGGTACATATCCTGCAATACAACACTGTTGATGAACGTCTATGTACTTAGTTCATTCTCAGTATATCTTGGTTATCTTTCCAAAGACTTGGAAAAACACAGCAAATATAAGCGCCAAAGAATCACCACATGGACATCTTGAACAATTATTTGACATTTAACTGCAAGTTTTTTCTCACTCTGACAATTTCGTCAAACACCTTGCGGGCAACCACCGTATGGGATGTTCTAGCATAGGAGTTGATGAGATTGTTGGGCAGGAACACATCACATCCTCGGCGAACCCTTTCTTAACGAGCTGAACATGGAGGCTTTGGGCATGCAATGGAGAAGAAGAACCAACGTAGCGAGAGACGAGGTCGTTGCTTTCCAACTCGTGCTACAGGTTTCTTTCTAGGAATGACGGGGATCTTGGGCTGTTGTAGAAATGGTCCCAGGAAAGTAGCGATCATTCATGGAGTGAGAGTTGGAGGCCTGCGATGGTTTTAGTGAATTAATTCTATGACACACCACATGCTGTAACATTACTATACCCGTCTATGTCAAAATTGTTTTACAACCAGATTGGACTCAAACCCAAATATCTCTAGAATTATGAGTCGGGCTCAAACCCAAATACTTGTATAATTAGAATTTGGATCACAAGTCAGGAACTCGGACCTGTATATAAGTAGGCCGGCATCCCTCCCAAACCTCCTAGATATCTATCTCGTGCTCTTTCTCTCTCCGGTCTCCCAGATTAAGAATTAAAGGTACGATTTTTGTTTTAAAGTAAGGTTTTGGAATTCATGGATTTAATGTTTGGATCTATTGCTTTTCTAGTTAGCGATGTCGAATGACGTACGCGCCCGTCCCGTGTGCTAAGCACTGTGGCTTCTTCGGCTGCCCGGAGACTTGCAACCTTTGCTCTAAATGCTACAAGGATGAACTTTTTTTGTCCGTAAAGGCATCGATCAAAAAAGTAGATGCTCAAGAAAAAGAAAGGGAAGTTGAAACCGTAACATCAGAATCGTTGAATGTGAAAGAGATGATGCCGATAAAGAAAGTTTCGATTCAATGTCTCATTTGCAAGAAGAAAGTGGGGCTGATTGGCTTCAGTTGCCGGTGCGGTGGCTCGTTTTGTTCATCTCATCGGTGTGCCGAGCAACATAAGTGTCAATATGATTTCAAGAGTGCTGGGCAGAATGCTATTGCCAAGGCGAATCCAGTTGTAAAATCTAGCAAGCATCACCAAAATAATAATTTATTAAAAATAATTTTAGAATAAATTATTTTAAAAAAATAAATATTTAAAAAAAATTTAAAAAAATTATTTTACTTACGTGGCAGAATACGTATGCCACGTCAGCAAATCACTACCACATGTAAATAAAAAAAATCAGAAAATTAGATTGTATTTCATATGTGCTGCCACGTCAGCGTCAGGGACGGTATTGAACAAAATATGTAAAGTACAGGGACCGTATTGAACAAGTTTAAAGTACAAGGACGAAAATGAACATTGTGGTATAATACATGGATGAATAGTATATTTAAGCCCTAAATACATGACATATGAGAAAGAAATAGCTGGGAATGCCTCTTGAATTCAAATAATTAAGCTCTACATTTTATTAAATTATAAACAAAATTTTGGATAATTTCGTGTAATGAATTTCTTCCAAGAATTCATGCAAAAATGGTTTTTTATTATTTAAATAATTATTTATATTTGTACTATTTATTTAGTTTTTTGATAAATTATTTTAAAAAAATATTTAAGATATTATCTTTAATTTATATAACTTTAAATTGTTACAATATACAGGGTAATTGGTTTCCATTAAGATCAGATGTCTCTATCCAATCCCAAAAAATAACCTGAAATTTCAAGTTGATTGCTATATAAAACCACATCTAAATAAAAAACATTTTTAAGAATAAATTAATCTTGATTTGTATACCCACTACTCGTCGAAAGTATCTGATCCTTCTAAAGGGGGTTTAAGTTTTTTTTTCATCGGTTTAGATATATATCAAGTGGGGGGTTTAAATTGAAACACATAATAATACTTTTAGGGGGTGTTTGTTTCGAGATATCAATATAACCATGATAATGTGATATGCATGGGAATGCAGTCAAGAATGCTATATACCTGAGAATATTGTTGTAGTGTGATATGACCATGTTTGGTTCATGTTTGGTTGGTCATGGTAATCAACTTAATAATGCTTCAAACTTCCCAAAATATTGATCGTTCTATATAAAATTTTGAGTAAATTTAAATTTAAATTAAAATAAAATTTTAATTAAAACTAATTAAATTTTAATACCAAAAAGTAATTATTGCACATTTTCCTGAAATAAACTTCCATCTAAAATTTTGATCAAATATCAAATAATAATAAATATTATTATTATTATATTAATTAGTAATAACAATTATTAATTATTAATTAATAATAATGGTAATAGTAATCAGTAATAATAATAATAATAATAATAATAATAATAATAATAATAATAATAATAATAATAATAAAAGCGTGGAGGGCAAAATAGATATCCACGTTACCATCAACTTGGTAATGTGGATAGACACCTATTTTAGTGGTAATCCACATTACCACATTGGTAGTAATATGGATTACCAACTTATTCCTACTACCATCTTTGGCAAACGTGGTAATGTTTTTACATTACCTCCTCATTCCCGTGCAAGGGCGGAGCTATTAGTTGGCTGCGGTGGGCTGAAGCCCCGAGTGAAAAATTGTAAATTTTTTTTTCCCTCTGGGGCCACGGGTCAGTATTGACATCGGGCTTCTTCAAAGAATTGACCACCTTAGCACTTCAGCCCACCTTAAACACATTATAACACCCCAGAATTTCACCTCTCTCGCGACCTTCACCCCTCCCACGCGCGCAGCCGAGCCCCGGCTACCGCCAGTCCCGCGCCCGTCGTCGATCCGCGCCCGCCGGCGCTCCACCGCTGCTGCCCCGGCTGAGAACCGCCCGAGCTTTCCTCTCCCGGCCCCCGCCTCAGGCGGTGGCGTTGTCCGTCCCCCGAAGCGGCCAACTCAGTGAGCTGGAGCTCGCCCTGTCCGGCCACCACCCCTTGCTACTGGCCGCATCGCCGCCTCTCTAGCTCGGGATCCGGCCGGACCAGCCTCCTCCTCACGGGCCGACGGCTGCATTAATCGATCGGATACCCGCAACGCTGCGCCTTCGTCGCCTTTCTCCCCACCGGCAGCCTAGCTTGTGTCTTCAAGTAAAACCCCTGAATTCTAGATTGGGGAAAACCCCCAAAATTAGATGAATGATTCCATGATTTAGGGTTGTACATATAATGGGGATTAAGGGGGGTAAATTGCATGTATAGGGTTGATGAATTGTATGAATGAGATTAGTCTTGAAAATCTGAATGTGTGTATTAATTTCGGGGGCTTATAATTAGGGGAGACTCTGTCCGATTTTTTTTAGAAATTCCATGTTTATTCGCCATGGATTCATTAGCATTTGATTAATTATTAAGTGTATGATTAAGCCTCCAAGTGATTACTTTGAAAGAGCATGCTAGTAGTTTGCCTAGTTTTGCTAAGTACCGAACACTTGATAGATTCCGTATTTTTCTCGTATTATTAGCCGTACAACTAAAACAACGAAATGTATTCATAGTGATTATGAATTTTGGAAACATGTATTAGATTCTAAGTAAAGATCATGCTTAGAGAAGTTAATGAGTTTATCGTATTTCTTAGAGTCCGTATTTAGATTATTGTGATTCTGTGATCTTGTTGATTTGTTTCTCTAGTTTGTTTCTCTAATTTTCAACCCTTCTCTACTTTATTAGGATGGAAAATAAAGAACGAAAAAGAGCAAAAACAATTTTTTCGTTCTTCAAAAAGAAAAATGGAGAAGAAACATCAGACTCTAATACTCAACCAAGTGTTGATGTTCATGTTCCTATGATTCCTGCAGTTGTTGAACCTCAAGGTCCTCAAGGACCTCAACCCCAAACAAAAGTTCCAAGGATTCCTTTTGATGAGAATGAACTTGAACGAGATCCAGCATTGCGTATTCCAATATGGCAACATCCTGCTTATAATCAAGATGAAGTTAGACGTGCTTATATAAAGTGGGGACCAAATCAACCTATCTTGGCTGAGTATCCGAGGACTAAAACCGAAGTTCAAAATCGAAGATTTCAAGAAAGTTGGTACAAAAAATTTCCATGGCTAGAGTATTCTATTTCAAAAGATGTTGCATTTTGCTTTCCGTGCTTTGTTTTTCAAGGTCGTGAGCCTCTACATCCTGCATTTACCGTTGATGGTTTTAGTAGCTGGAAGAGAGTAAATAATGGGGCCAAATGTGTTTTCTTGTCACATATGGGAGGTCCTGGTTCTACTCACAATAATGCTGTGTGAAATGTTGAGGCGTTAAAGAATATATCAGTGCACATTGATAAAGTTATGAATGTTCAAAGTTCAGAAGAAATAAAGAAAAATCGATTGCGTCTTAAGGCTACTATTGATAGTGTTCGATGGCTTACTTTACAGGGTTGTGCCTTGAGAGGTCATGATGAATCTGTAATGTCAAAGAACCGTGGTAATCTAATTGAGATGATTGGTTTGATGGCAAAGTTAAATGTTGAGATAAATGATGTTGTCTTAGAGAACGCTCCAGGAAATGCAAAGTATACGTCTCCTATGATCCAAAAAGATATTTTGCATATTCTAGCTACTAAAGTGAGAGAAAAAATCCGTGAAGAAGTTGGAAATGCCAAGTTTTGTATTTTGATTGATGAAGCAAAGGATGCATCAAATAAAGAATAGATGGCAATTGTTCGAGATTTGTTGATGTTCAAGGTTTTGCAGGAGAGATTTTTTGAGATTGTGCATGTTAAAGATACCACTTCTTTAACTCTCAAGAAGAAAATATCAAAAGTTCTTACTCGACATAATTTGCACATTCGAGATTTACGAGGTCAGGGATATGATGGTGCAAGCAACATGCGTGGTGCATTTAATGGATTGCAAGCTTTGTTCCGCAATGATTGTGAGTATGCATACTATGTTCATTGCTTTGCTCATCGTTTACAACTTGCATTAGTTGCAACTGCTGAAGATGAGATTTCAATATGGCAATTTTTTTCAAAATTGACATGCATTGTCAATCTTATTATTTCTTCTCCTAAGCGTCATACAGAACTGCGATCTGTCCAAGCTACTGAGATTGAAAGGGGGATAGCTAGTGGTGAACGAAAGACTGGTAAAGGGGCTAATCAGATGGGTACTTTGCATCGAGCTGGTACTACTCGTTGGAGTTCACATTTTGATTCCATTTGCAGTTTGATAGATATGTATGGTGTCAAGTATTAGTGTGTTTGAATGTATGGTTAATGAAGGATCTTCAAATACAATTCGTGGGGAAGTGGTGGTTCCTTGATGGCAATGAAGTCCTTTTGATTTCATATTCATATTGCATCTTATGCACAAGATTTTGGGGATTACTGATATGCTTTGCTCCGCATTGCAAAGCATAAATCATTGAATATTTTGAATGCAATGAATTTAGTATCATCAACAAAATCATTGCTTCAAACCTTGCGAGCAGAAGGTTTTGATTATCTCCTTAACCATGTGAAATCGGTTTGCATGAAATTTGATGTCGATATACCTGATATGAGCAGTCAGTACAAAGGGGCAAGACGTTCATGTCAACAGAATGATAACATTACAGTTAATCATCACTATCACATGGACGTATTTAATGCTACGATTGATCATCAGTTAGAAGAGTTACATAGTAGATTCAATGAAGAGACAGTGGAATTGCTTATGCTCAGCACTGCTTTAGATCCTCGGGACAACTTTAAATCCTTCAATCCTGATCGCATTTGTTTACTTGCTGAGAAGTTTTATGCAGCTGATTTTGATAGACAAGACATGCATCATTTGAAATGTCAACTGGATCATTATCAATTTGATGTGGTTCGCCATGAGAGGTTTCAAAGTATGTCTACAATTTCAGAATTATGTCGTGGTTTAGTAGAAACAAATAAGGCAGGGTCCTACAATTTGATTGATAGGTTGATTCGTCTTATTTTAACTCTTCCTGTTTCTACGGCAACTTCAGAAAGAACATTTTCAGCCATGAAGCATGTCAAAAGTACTCTTCAGAATAAGATGGAAGATGAGTATTTGACTCGATTCGTTAGTTGTCTACATTGAAAGAGAAATAACGGAAGCGATCATACTGATTCTATAATAGATGCCTTTTGGTCTAGCAAGAATCAAGAGTCCAATTTCATTAGTAAGTGTTTATGAAATTATGAAATTATTTTGGTCTGCCTTGATATCTTTATGAAATTATTTTTATCTCATGGGTTGGTATTTAAATGTTTGATTGCCAATGCTTTTGCTCTGCCAAATTCTCAAAACAGAATAGTTTTTATTTTTTGAATACCACATTTTTTTTTTAGACAGGATGCAGTTTTTCCTGCAAATTGTTTTTAAATAAACAACAGTGTTAATATGTTCTCTTCATACCCAATGTGCAGGTGCTAGAGCATTTATTAGAAGTATTTCACTTGAAGGCTTGAAGCTGTTGTGGTTCTTCCCAAATTTTTTGGACTGAAGGGAGCTCCCTTCTCTTTTCAACATCTTAATTTTTGTTTATTTATATATTTCCTTTTGTATGGATGGTGTAGTGGTGAAGTTTTACACAAACTATATATTTAACGCTTATGGACAGTGTGATCTTGTGATCTTTATATTTGATGCATTAGTGATTATATACTCGTTATTGTGTGCTAATTCCTGGACTTTTGAAATCATATGCTGGTATTTGAGGTTATATATCCATTTGTAGGAATATTGAGAATCTTGGTGATGCTATTGTTTCTCTATGCTCTCTTTGGTGAATTAATCTCTTAGATGTTTGGAATCAGTTTTGCTGTGTTCTAAATTTATTATCTTGTACTTTTTGTATGATGATTTGATAAGTTTTATATATATATATATATATATATATATATATATATATATATATATATATATATATATATATATGTCTCACTACAGGAAAGGGAAGGAATGGTTTCTATTTTTATTTAGGATCTTGCACTTTCTGTATGCTGAATCTTTGTATGAATGATTAGCTTAGCCCGGGATAAACAAAAATCCTGGCTCCGCCACTGTTCCCGTGAATATGAAAATATTACCCCCCAACCAAACGCTCCCTTAGTTTGTTATGTATATTCTCTATATCATATTTTGTTGGATTATATTTACATGTATTGATTGCCATTAAAAGAAGAAAAAAAAATAGAGAGGAAAGCATTAATTCTGAGCTAGGAAAAAAATACAGTTTTTGCTTTTTGTGAGATAGGTAGGATTTTTCAGATTACATTTGATCATCACTAAGTATAGTAACAAGACCAATAAGTTCAAGACTGTCTTCTGCCCATCGATGTTTTGTTCCCATCTTTCATTTGATCATCTTAAGCACCATGAGTAATATTGCTTAGCAAATGGCTCAAGTTGGACATAACATTAGACTGCTTGGTGATTACTCTGGCCGTGGAAGGGTCCTGAGAGAGAATGATCTTGTAGCCATCGTAATAAGGCTCCATCCCCTTGCTGGACATGAGCTGCCAAACGAGACCGCCGCCAAAGGTGCCGCCACTAGACCGGGCAAAGTTGTAGATGTTCCTATAGATGGTGCTCATGTACATATCCCTGCTTGTGACAGAGAAGCCTGGATCCTTGTCAGACTTGCCAAATTCAGTAAAGACTATGGGTTTCTTCAGGATTTTGTTGGCGTCGTCCCAGTGGCTCCACATCCACCTTGTTGCAAATGCTGTCTGGTCTGCCTCACTATGTCCTGAAAGCCTGCATTCAATGGTTTTTATTGATTATATATATATATATATATATATATATAATTTGCTTTTGAGAGAGATATAGAGAGAGCCAGAGATCTGACCAAATATCAGGATAAGCGTGGATAGTGGCGAAGTCAATGTTATTCAGGAGATTGCTGGTGATGAAGTCAGTGCCAACTTGATTATAACCAGGGTTGTATTGCTTCTTCTCTGGAATTGAATCACCATAGAATCCTTCCATTCCAATCTCTAGCAAGTGTCTTTTGTCTATGGACTTGGTGTAAGCTGCCATCTCTTCAACCCAAGCCTGCATGCATTTTGAATATTTAATGAATCAACTTACGTACTATGCATTCAAGCATGCACGTATCCATTTTACAATGCATGGTGGTCATACTCACATGCACCATCTTGCCAGAATAGTCAGCTTGACAGCGTGGCTCATTGATCAGCTCCCACGCCATGATTGTTGGATCATCTTGGTATACTATGTTCGTGATGGTGTTGTATCTGGTTAACACTTTCTGCGATATATCAAACAAGATAATTAAATTTGCAAGATATATATATATATATATATATATATATATATATATATGGCGTTGTGATAACAGGCGGTCGGCCTGATACACAGTGTATTCCCGGTCACCTCCCATTTGACCTCCTAGAGCATGTTTGAAGGATTTCCAACTGTATGGATGTGAAGATCATCGAAAAATAAGCTAGTATGTCCATTTTCATACAATTTGGTTACCGTTTGGTCCTCCCACTTAACGGTTGAAATTCTGAACCGTTTAGATTTCTATAAAATAAGAACCGTTAAGTGTGAGGACCAAACGGTTACCAAATTGTATGAAAATTGACATGCTAGCTTATTTTTCGATGATCTTCCCATCTGTACGGTTGGAAATCCTTCAAACAATGTCCAGGGGGCCAAATGGGAGGTGACCGGGAATGCACAGTGTTACGATCGACTGTACAATATCACGACTGTATATATATATATATATATATATATATATATATATATATATATATATATAATGCTGAGATTTGTTCCCCTTGGGATCTAGATCGATCGTGATTAACTGATGAGAGATGTCACAATTGAACAGACGTTTGGGAAGTGATATTGTGTTGTTGACGTCTTCTTCTCCATGAATCAGACTTCTGTGGATTGCTCCTCTCCTGGAATAGGATCTATAGAGACAAAGAAAGAGATCGAGTGCTCACATCCCTAGGTAGGCTCTGATGCTCAAGTTAGAGAAGAGAGGAGTATAGGGAAGAAGAAGGCAATGGAGATCGAAGGACAAAGTTAGTGGATTGAGTACCAAATGAAGGATTTCCGATTAGTTCCTTGCGTCGTTGGTTCTCCGTCCCTTCTATATCCCGGGGGAGTAGTTATTTGCACGTCGTTCGTCTCACCGACGCATGCCTTCCGTGAGACATAATGACTTCGACAATTACAGCGACAGTCTCCCAAGATGACCGGTAGTGACTTCAGCCGTTATCGAGACATCCTCCGTTGATGTTGGGCATTCACTTTCGTTTGTCATCAAGACATCCATTGGGCCCACACCCCTGTAACGCTTACGACGCTTTTGAATGCCCGAGATCATGCCACATGTTACTCGATGATTTACCCTGTAACACTTGCCCCCCCAACTTCTGAAGCCGACTTGCCCTCAACTCGGTCAGCCTTGGAAGTTCAGTTACCAGCTGCTAGTTGGAGTTGATCAAAGGGGGCTCTCAACTTTCTGGCTAAGTATGACGCTTTTACGTAGAGACCGAGCTGATAAGGTTGGTGTTTTGTATCAACCTCGATTATCATGCCACAACTTTTGGAAAACACGTCATCTCGCTTTTCGAGCCGTCCCGTCTAAAAAGTTATGGTGAAATACGGTTGAGGTGATCATGGGTGTGGCTAACGATGGGACCATACTGAAGTACTCGTGTGTTATCATCCATAGAGACGTCGATTCTGAAGGTGTTCTAGGTTATCGGATTGTAACTGATTGTTCCGAGGATCACGCTTGTGAGTAGTGCCTACAAATAGGTTCGCAAAGAATAAGGGTTTTACTTTGCAATTCTCTACTTCTCTTTCCTCGCTTCGAGAGAGTCTCTAGTTCTCTTCTCTGTAACTTTTCTTCATCTTCCACAACCAAGGTAATATAGATCAACCTTTTACCTTTGAGGGAGGAGGGTCCTAGAGTTGATTCCATTAGTAACTCCTTAGGTTTCCACGATATCGACCAGGCGAGGGATGTCTTTGCTATCATTCCTCCCTTCCGTTGTCAACTTCTGACCTCTTCTGAGAAAGTTAGTATCCCTCGGCCAAGGGAACTGGACGTGCACTTAGAGTATTTTAGGGCTAGTTTTTGACATTTGATCCCTCTTTGTTTCACGAGATCTTCTATTTTTACAATCTCTGTCCTGCTTAGCTTCTCCCAAACTCATAGAGAATTTTTTATGGGTTTGTTATCCAATTCCAATATCTCGGCGCCTACATGCCTACCCATTGTTGATTCTTCCTTCTTTTCTCTTTGAAATACCACCAAGGCTCCGAGGACTGGTAATATTTTGCCGCTCAGAGTCATAGGTCATTCTTAGGCAAGACCCATTCTGCTATCCATAACTGAAAGTTTGGGTTCTTTTTTATTTTCTGTAAGTCAGGGTAGTCAATCTCGACCTCATGGGCCTCCCCCAACATAGACTTCTCCTATAAGTTAGTTGCTAAGAAAAAATAGTTGGCTTCTCTGTAAAACCCGCCCCGAAATAAATAAAGATTTATTTACCAGAAATTTTAAATGGCAATTCAATATGATGAGCAGTGAAGTTTTGAAAAGAAAATCACATGTCTGAATGATCCAGATTTAATTAAACGTTAATTAATCGAAATAATCATTTGTTAATTTATCGAGATTAATGGTATGTTAATTCATTCGGATTAATTATCAAGAAGAGAAAATGAATAAATATTCATTTCCCGGGAAAAGTGAATGGCCTGGGATCGAGACAACTCCGCGATGCCACAAAGCATTCCCGTGACGAAGGATTTGACCGAAAGCCGGTATTCCCGGATCTGGTCTGACGAAAGATATATCCCGAGATATTATGGGGCACTCGTACCACTGAGGCCATCGACCCGAGATTCGTGGATCTGGGTAGGGCATGAGGACGAGAGAATTATCGCAGTGGGCCCCGACAAGAAATAGATCATTTACCCGTGAATGCATAGTGCTCATGTGGAGGAATAGTAGACATGTGAGGGTTTTATCTTTTCTAGGAAATAATAAAAACAAAACAAAAAAAAAAGATTTCATTACTTATGTCATGACAAAGAAGAGAGAGAAAGACATTTCTCTCTCTCTCTCCCCAAATTCTCAGATCTGAGAATTGACTCAAATCTCTCTCTCTCTCTCGACGACATAAGACCGCCACCCCATCAAGTAACCCTCCGGCCAACATCGAGACTCATAGGCCTGCGCCAGCAAGACTCTCACAAGGCTGCTTCTCACAAGGCCAAGAATAAGGCCTCGCTCAAGGCTTGCCAGGCCGCGGCGCGGCCCTCAAGGCCTCAAGACGCCACGCCACCGCCGGGCGAAGCTCGCCGCCCCCGAGGGCCCCTTGCCACCGTCCGAGCACGTACGCAGCGCTTCTCCTCCTTCACGCTACAAGACGGGTCAGATCTTGGCCGGTCCGGCCAGATCCGGCCAGATCCGACCGCGGGCCACCACCGCGGGCCACCTGCCCTCTCTGTTGACCACAGGTGACCAGCTTTTTCGGCCTGATTCCGGCCGGCCACCTGCAGCCCGCACATCACCATCTTTTCCCGCGACGGTGAATGTCTATACCCTAGATTAGGGCTAATTGATGAGTGTTAATGGAATTGAAAGAAAGAATGAACGCATTGTATGTTAAGTCTATAAAGTCCAAGTGTATTGGACTGAAATGTGTGAATGTTTGTACCCATATCGGAGCCCGATAATCAGGGGAAGTGCTGTCCGATTTTCACACAAAATCGGGCCCGGGCTGCACCTTCAGGGTGCCGCACGGGATAGCAGTTGTACCCTGATCGGCACGATTAGCACGTCGTTGGAAAGGGGGAGAAGAGAACTTTCCAACGGAGGCTAGATCGGGAAATTCCGACTTCATGCGTATTAAAAGTTGTTAGCAGCTTCTAGGTAAATCAAGGCTTCAGAGTGAAAATACGGAAGTCTGTTGAGGCCTTGTGTGCCTTTAAACCATTTAATTATGCATGACTGTGATGATCAAGTATAATTAACTAGGTTGTGTTATATTTACTAGATCTTGGTCCGGACGCGTGAGGCGCGACGGGGATTAGGAGATTTTTCTCCAGATCAGGTAGGCTCTCGCACGGGAGGTTTGTGAGTATTTCTTCCTTCTACCTTGCTTTGATTTTTGTACTCTTATTTCCTCGAGAGGTTCCCAACATATAGTTGAGATGGTTTTCCTCATATGTGTTGGTTTTATATCTCGAGGGGATTGTTGTTATCATTCTTCTTCTTATGCGTATTTAAGTAGAGTTTACTTCTTAGATACGTATTGACTCGATCTCGATGAGATCACCACCATTGTATATTCGTGGATGTTGTCGCCTTGGATATATGTATATTTATACCTGTTGTTAGGTATTAGTACTATCAATCTCTTACTTTCGTGCATGATACATCGGACGGAGACCCGCAGAGGGTGTATAATATCCGCCATCGTGCCCCTAAGCAGAGGGCGATAATATCCGGCCACGAGCACTTGATGCTCTATCTGACGGAGACCCCGGGCAGAGGGGTGTATAATATCTCGACCACTTGGCTACCAGAGCGGCATTTTTCGACCATGTGCACATGTATGCTATAGCTTAGCCCGGCCGTCAAGACGATACCGATGGTGTCGTAGATGTCGTAGACATCTCAAAGATCACATATGCCGTAGATTGAGTACATCCGTGGATTTATCCACTTTCCCGAGATTTGTTATTTGCTTGTGATGTTATTATTGCATATTTGTACTTCTTTTATTTCTCGTTTCTTTCCTAGTGGCTTTCGCCACCTTTATTGATTTACTTGCGACTTACCGGGCCTATTCTTTAGGCTCATGCACTTGATTCGTGTATTACCTGTGTCTGGACGAGGAGGAGTAGGGATCGAGCTTAGGAGGGGATATACCGAAATGCCGAATTCGGTTACTTCTATTTGTCTTGAGGTCTCATGCACTCTTTTATTCTGTGTGAGACTTGTAATTTAGATTTCTTTGTTGTATGGATTTCTAGGGGTGACTGGACTGGATCCTAGTCTTGGGTTGCGTAAACCCGACATTATACTGTATGGAGTTGTACTAACTCCCTTCATCTTTTAATTATGATTCCGCTGTGATTATTAACTCTGAATACTTATTGTATAAGAGTTCTTAAGGCCTTGCGCCTGAATGGGGACTAGCCCCTGTTTGGGCGCGGCCGGTTGTCTACGTGCCTGAGCCGTGGTTCGGGGCGTGACATTCTCTCCAAAGTATGGTTTTGATTTCTCTTCCTAAATTAGTTATAATAGACAACCTCAGAGAGGTCAGAATCTTCATAGTAGTGGGTAGGATATCTTTTTCATTGTTCAGTTATAGGGAAGTTAGATTTGCGACTATGTCTAACTTGCTAACCTTGTGTTTTCAGAGACTCCAATGGAAAAGCATCATTTGTTCCAAACCTTAATGACTGAGTCCATGAGTTCTACTTCCGGCTTTTCTACTTCTCGGAGAGGGAAGTGACCTGCTAAGAAGCAGACCCAATCAATGAAGAAAACCCGGGACTGACTTAAGGCCTCTACTATTCATAGGACTCCGTCATTCGAGGAGGTGGACCCGACAACCGACTTGGTTCAAAGGCCTTGATGACCTGGAGCCATCTTACAAGAGGCGGACAAGGAGTCCCTCGCTTTTACACCATTGCTGACTTTCGAGACGCCAACTTTTGGAGTCCCGATCCCTGAGGTCTTAAGGCTGGAGGACCTCTCCATGCTTAATGGCAAACCCCAGCCTCAGGTGGCTCTAAGGTGAAGAGTCTCTCTTACGCAGCAGGTGGCAACAACCGAGGCTTTCTAGACCATCTCTCTAGAGTTATACCTCACCACTCTGCCAGTGCTTAGAAAGGAAGAGATATCTCCTGGCTTACTTTGACTGGGATAAAAGGTATCTTTTCTTGACTTGTTATTTGTCTTCTGATAATCTTTCTCTGACCACTAACTTGTTACTTGCTCATGCAACTCGCTCTTCGATGGTCCATGCTGCCAAGGGGTTCCAAGAAGACGTTGCACTTGGTGAATCTTCAAGAGAACTTATACAAAAGGTCGAGGCCGATTTGGCCCTGCTTAATGACAAGATTCTAGGGCTTGAACTTCAAAATTCATATTTTCGGGCGAAGTTCGAGGATGAGGAGAAAGAGAAAGCCGACATCTCAGACGAGCTATCAAGTTGCCGGGATGTCTTGGAGACTTCGCAAAAGTATAGCAAAGACTTAAAGAAGTAGTGCAAGTCGCAATTAAGGAAGCTGTCAGGGTGGCGACTGGGAAGATAGTAGAAGAATACCGGGACTCTAATGAGTTCCAGTTCCATGGTGCCATGAGGGAGGCCTTACAAAACTTCAAAGATTCCTAGGAATTCTGGGATAGAATCTAAGTTGAGAAACTTAAGGTGGCAACGAAGGCAGTGGCCAAGTTTAAGAACTCCGAGGAGTTCCAGGAGGTAGTTGCCAATCAAGCCACGGCTGAGGCAAAGGAGGATTACGAGATTTTCCAGGAGATGGCCTATAATAATCTGGAACTAGATTTCAGTACTCTGGATTACCATAAGGCCTTGAAATATCTCCCTGTCCCTACTCCTGAGGTGGAAGCCTATTAAGCTGAGGTCAAGCTCACTGCCAATCTTAAGGAGTCAACATTTATCTTGTCCTCAGGGTTCGACTTTCTACGAGGCCAAGGTGCCCCTTACTAGAGCTAAGGTGCCTCCTAATGGAGCTAAAGTGCCTCTTCTTGGGTCATTGCCCAACAGTCCTCAGTTGTAAACATTGTGTATTTTTCATGTTTGCACTTGTAAAACTTTTGCAAGTTGTTAATAAAGAAGTATTTTCTTTACTTACTTGCGTTGTGTTTGTTCCTCGACTCTCAAGTCTGACCTGTCTTTAACTCAGCCTACACTTAGGAGCGCGGATATTGGCTAATGCCTCGAGTATCTATTTACAAGTTGCTTTTTGAGATATGATCGTGACTTAATTTCTTGCATCGTATCATTCTCGTTTGACGCACTATGACTCTGAGGAGACATAATGCTTCCACTTCCAAGGCATCCTCGTTAAAGAGGAGCGCAACTTGCTGAGTGTTGGAGCATTCATAAGGCAACATCTTATGTGTCTCCCATCCATGGCAACATTCGGTATCGAAGTCTCTCGAGCCATTGGATTTCCTTGGGGAACACATTTGCGGAAATGTTCTATAAATAGGCCTGCAGATGGTCGAGATCTTCATCTTCCCCTCTTCTATCATATGAGAGAAGTCTTAACTTTTCTCCTCATTCTCAATTGAGGTGATAAAGTTTTTCCTTTAGCTTTTAGGAAGTAGGGCACCAATGTTGAGGCAGTAGCCTCTATTCTTATTTTCCTACGATGTAGATTCATCATGTCTTATAACTTCTGTCTAGACTTTTCTATGAGTAAAGACCTCTATAGATGTACCTTTATGTATCTTTGCAGAAGTAGAAGACAATGGGAAAATAGGTAGGTTGGTCCCATCACTATGATGTTGTATTAGTTGGAGTAGAAGCAAAAGACGATAATGGAAAAATCTAAAGAATGCTTCCTGTTTGATGGAGTAGGACTAGTTGAAACTAATACAAAAGCTGCATCTGGGTCCAAGATGCTAAGTTTAGCTAAGAATGAGCTTTGAGCATTTTCTTCTCATACGCCCTTTGTTGTAAATTTTCACAAGTTATCAATAAAGAAATGTTTTATTTACTTACTTGGGTCATAGTTGTATGGTCTCTGCCCCTCTGAGTTTTTTCATTTTTTGGGAATGGTTAAGGGTCGAGCGTTTAGTCGTTGGCCTTAGCCTTCCACACTACTAACCTTGAGTTCAAAGAACTCTTTGTGGTTTTCTCTTGTGAGTCTCCACTGTGACTGCCATGACCTCGAGAACACAATTCTTAGGCCTCGGAAGCGAAGACTTGCATCAACCAAGAAAAGAGTGCTCAACTTCTCTGGCTTGTTTCCTCGGGTCCTAAAAAAAGACCTAATATATGAGATCCAATAGGTTTGACTCGGTATCATTTCCTCCCTTGATAGGGTTATGACCTAACCACAATGATTTAATCCCTACCCTGAAAATGGTGCTCTGAAAAGAGTCAAATTTCCAAGCACTGAAAAGGGCGCCCTGCCAGGAGGATCATCCCAATTGCGATCTATAGGGTTATAGCGGTCAGCATCTGGTTGCCTTGAAAAGGGACGGGTGCAACCTGATCCCTAGTGACTGAATCCATGCCTTGTAAAGGGTGTGAAAAGAGCCGAATAGTCGAGTCCCAAAAAAGGGCTCCCTGAAAAAAGAGTTGTTTGTGTCGAGATCTACAGGATTTTAGTAGTCACCATTTGCATGCCCTAAAAAGAGGACGGGTGTGACCTGATCCCTAGCAACCAAATCCGAGTCAAAGTCCTGAGGGTTTTAGTTGTTGACATCTGCGTGCCCTGAAAAAGGACGGGTGTGTCTTGATCCTTGAGGTCTGAATTAGAGCCGAGAAGTTGATCCCTAAGAAGGGTAAATGGGCTTGTGCAAGAAGTGAAGACCAGCCTACTTGGCCCTAGATTAACCAAAGACTTAAAATTCATTTAGTGGTAACCCGCATGCTTAGCTCCGAGTTGGACGGAGACTTTCGATACAAGCAGTGATAACCCGCATACTTGGCTTCAATAAGACTTTTTATATAAGACACCACGCATGGATAATAACAATATGTAATTCAAGAGGAAAACTCCTATTACATTTATTGATAACATCTTCTTAGGTGCTTAGCATGGAATAGTCTCTCAAGTTGCATGCCCCCAAGTCTGTCAGCCTGTATGTGCCAAATAGGACAACTTCTTTTACAATGTAAAGCGTTTCCCGGTTAAAGGTAAGCTCCCTGGTCCAACTTTCATTGCCACAGAAGATGTTCTTCTACAAGATAAGATCTCCATGTTGTAAGGCCATTTCTCGTACCTTCGAGTTGTAGAAGCGTCTAACCTGCTACTCCTCTGAGGTAGGCTGGGTCCTGCTTTTCTTCTAAGAGTTCGAGCTCAATTTGAAGACCTTCAAAATTAACCTTTTGATTGAAGGCCTAGGTCGGATATGTCGGTATCCAGATCTCTACAGGAATCACAGCCTCGGCTTTGTAGGTGAGGTTGAATGGCGTTTCTCTAGTGGGCGAACAACTAGTCATTAGGTACGCCCATAAGGTGCTAGGGAGCTCATCCACTCCAATGGACTTGGTTTGTTAGACTCTGGTTTTAAGGCTCTAGAAGAAAGTCCTATTTGTGACCTCGACCTACCCATTGGCTTGTGGATGAGTTACGGACTTAAGCCTCACCTCGATGCCTAGTTCTGTGTAAAACTCTCTGAATTTTTGGTTGTTGAACTGTTGCCCATTGTCCATAATGGCGATGACTGGGATGCCAAATCTACAAATGATAGACCTCTAGATGAAGTCTTGGCAAGTCCGTTCTGAGATCTTAGCTAAAGGCTCTACTTTCACCCACTTGGTGAAGTAGTCGATGGCGACCTTTAGGAATTTCAATTGTCGAACCGCTATTGGAAAAGGACCAAGGATGTATATCCCTCACATCACAAATAGCCTCAGACTCACGATGGAAGTAAGTTGGGTGGTTGGTTGTCATTGGAACCTCAAGTGACACTGACACGGTTCACACTTCTGAACTAGGGCTAATGCATCCTTTGTCAGAGTCAGCCAATAGTACCCTTGTTTGAGGACTTTATAGCTCAGTAACCTCCTTTCAAGGTGGTTCACAGATCCCTTCCTGTACTTCTTGAAGGACATAATTAGCCTCTGATAAGAGTAGGCTCTCAGGAAAGGCATCATGTACAATCTTTTGTATATATGTTTGTTTATGATGGTAAAGCGAGTTGACCTGCTAATCATATTTTGGCCTTCTTTCGGGTTATCTGGCAAATATCCCTCCTTTAGGTATTTCCAAATGGGATCAAGCCAACTCAGCTCTTTCTTCTAGACTTCTTCTTCTTCTAGTCGGCCTTTGATTCTCCTAGTAGTCAGATGCTGCAAGTTAATGGGTTGGTGCAGGTTGGAAAATAAGGCGAAGGAAAGTTTTGGGAGGAAGTTGGCCTCTTCATTACTCACTTGAGGAACTTTAGTGATTTGGAAGTATCTTGACTTTGAGGTAACCTTCTTCACAATAACCTTACACTTGGCCCTTGCTTGCATCTTGGGATTCAAACCACTCGTCATGTGTTTGACAACTAGCTGGGAGTATGTGTGGGCATGCATGTTTTGAACGCCAATGCCGAGGGTTAGTTGCATCCTAGAAATTTGTGCCTGGCACTCCTCCTCATTGTTTGTTGCCTTGAAATCTAACTTGAGGGCAATAGAGGTCTTCCTCCCACTAGGGGACCGTAGACTCAAGTTGGCCCCAAATCCGTTCCCAGTGGCTGACCCATCAACATATAGGGTCCAAGGGTCAAACTACTCGACCTGACATTCTTTCTTCTCAGCACTGTCAAGGTTGTTGTCTTTTGGGGAAATAAGCTCCATAATGAAATATGCCGAAGCTTGAGCCTTGATAGCCGTGAGGGACTTATAGTCAAAATCAAACTCGATGAGCTTGATTGCCCACTTTTTCAACCTCGTAGATGTCTTAGGTCGCTGTAGGACTTGCTTCAAAGGCTAATCGATGACGACTATGACCTTATAAGCCTAGAAGAAAAGGCCTCAGCCTGTAAGCCTAGGTGACAAGCGCATAGACTAGGTTCTCCATAGGGAGGTATCTGGACTTAGGGTCATTCAACACCTTGCTGGTGTAGTAGATAGGTTTATGAATCCCTTCTTTGTCCTTCAGAAGCATAGAGCTGATCGCATAAGCAGTATAAGTCAGGTATAGATAGATCTCATCTCTGTATTTAGGCTTGGTTAGTAGGTGTAGAGAGTTGAGATAATCTTTCAGGTAATGGAAGGCTCTCTCGCACTCCTCAATTCATCCTACCTGGGTTGCTTTTTGTATAGCTTAGAAAAATGGGAGGCTCTTTTCTCCCAACCTTAAGATGAATCATCCTAGGGTGCCTAACCTCCCATTCAACCTCTATATTTCCATGATGGTCTTAGGTGAACTCATCACCAAGAGAGCTATAATCTTCTCGAGGTTGGCATCTATTCTTCTCTGAGTAACCATGAACCTGAGAAACTTCCAAGATCAAACTCCGAAGGTGCACTTGTTCGGGTTAAGGCGCATCACGTGTCCACAAACTACTTGGAAGGTCTACTCCAAGTCATTAGTATACTGGCTACTTTTTCACACTTCATCAACATGTCATCAACATATGCCTCGACATTCCTCCCTACATGTTTTTGAAAGACCTTAGTCACTAACCTCTAAAAGGTCGCACCAGCATTCTTCAACACAAAGAGCATAACTCTGTAGCAATATGTCCCTTTGTCGGTAATGAATGAGGTCATCTCTTCATCAGACTTAGCCATCTTGATCTAATTATACCCCGATAAGGCATACAGGAAGCTCAGAATTTTGTGTCATGTTGTGGAGTCGACCAGTTTATCAATCATCATGAGAGGGAAGCTATCTTTCAAGCATGCCTTGTTAAGGTCTGAAAAGTCTATACACATCCTACATTTGCCTAAGGCCTTCTTAACCAAAACTAGGTTGGCTTGCCACTCTAGATAGTGGACTTCTTGGATGAATCTCGCTTTGAGCAACTTGTTGATCTCTTCCTCTATGGCCTGTTACCGCTCAAGAGCAAAGTGTCGTCGCTTCTGAATAACCGGCTTGAAGGTATGGTCCACATTAAAGTGATGTTCAATGACCCTCCTATCTACACCTGGAAGGTCCTCGTATGTCCATGTGAAGATTCCCGTATTACTCAGTAGGAAATTAAGTATCTCTACCCTCTATCTGCCTTGCAATCCAACACCAATCTGGACAGTACGGTCTGGTTGGTTCTTGGCCAGGGGTACCTTGTCAAGCTCTTCCATTTGTGTCACCTTTTGAGATAGCCTATCCTCGGACTCCCCCTACGTCTCGATCTGCCAAGCATTCCTACACCTTGCCTTTAAGTAGGGCGACGTAGCACTATCAAGCAGTCGATTGACCTCCTCTGAGCTTCCCACATCCATGCTCAGTAGGAAACTTTATCAGCAGGTAATAGGTGGAGACAGCTAATCTCTAAGCATTCAACGCCGGCCTTCTCAGGATGTTGTAACTGAAGAGACATCGGACAATGAGGAAGTTTGTCATCACTGTCTACTGTCAAGGGTAAGTCCCTACTATGAGAGGGCCAGTAATTATGACCTCGGGTTGTTCTGCTCCTTTGGAAAAACCCACCAGTAGCGACCTCATAGGTTGTGGTCACTCTAGTCTAAGGCCATCTTCTTGTAGGCGTCCTAGAAAATGACATCGTTGTGTCCACGAGGACTCTTCTAACCTCGTAGTTGTTGCAAGTCACAATAACTACTAGTCCATCGACATGAGGGTAGTAGACTCGCTTAAGGTCGTAGTCCGAGAACATGATCGACTGCTCAACATGAGGTCTCTTCTTCGGCTAATCAGCTCAATCAAGCATCCGAGCGTAGCTCTTATGGAACAAGATACTATTGCCTTCGCATTCTGAGCCTCTAGTAATATAGTGAATGACCCTTGCGGGGGATCGTTTCTCTTTTAGGGAAGACGGACCTTTTTTTTGCAGATCTCTCCTGAGGTACTGCAAGAGATGACCATCAGATTAAACCATCGATCTCATCTTTCAGTTAAATACATTCCTCGATATCGTACCTTGGGTCCCGATGGAAACTGTAGTACATTTTGCTATCTTTCGGGTCAATGGCATTCTTCATTTTGGTTGGCCACTTCACGATCCTTTGATCCTGGATCTACATGAGGATCTCGATTCTATTCCCATTGAGAGGAACGTAGTTGCTGAACCTTGTCAGCTCCCTCTTTCCACGGACCTCTTGGGGTTGAAACCTCAGTTTCTTGGGTTGTTTCAAAGGTTCTTGACTCTAGTTCCGCTCCCTCTTAGGTTTCTCTTATCTGACCTCTTCTCTCCTAGCGGTCTTGATCTCCTTGGCTTTAATATACTTTTCGGCGAGGAGGTCGACCAAGTCTTATGGTTACTTCTTGAATAAGTAGAACTAGAAAGGAGACCTGCATAGCCCTTCCATCAGCACGACTACGATGAAGGTTTGGTTAAGGTCAAGGATTCCCAGTTGCTTGATTCTCATCAACATGGTCTCAGTCTTCCTCTGCTTCTTACTACTTACAAAGTGGCCAATAAAAAGGTAGAGCAGCTCTTCAAAGGACGTCAACAGGCTCCGGAAAGAGGTTGGTGAACTAAGTTTGTGTCGCGCTCATAGAGTAGCTAGGAAGGCTCGTCACATGATCTCGTTTAGTGTCCCATGGAGCAGCATCATGGCCTTGAATAGCTCCAAGTGGTCGATCAAATTCAAAGTATTGTTGTAAGTATCCAAAGATATTCAAAATCTGGTTGAGAGGTGGCTCCACAGTGAGGTCTCGAGGAAGTCTCAGACTGTGTCTAAGGCCGAGGCGACATTGAGCTACTTAGCAACAAGTTGACCTCTTCTCTTCATGCTCATGCCTTTCCTTTAAGCATGGTCAATCATTGCCTTGAGTCTCATGTGTCTGCCAAGACATTCTTTGGAGGTGGCACTTAACAGGCTTACATCTCCATCCTCTAGAGGGTTCTAGTGAGAGCTTCAATCTTCTCTTCCAGAGCTCAATAGTGTGAGCCTTGAATGTCTCCTTCAAAAACTACTTGTTGGTCCTAACAGACTTCTTCGACTTCCTGAACACCATTGTGTCCAGTGGTGGTGTCGTGCTCCAGATCTTGAGCTTGACTTCACTTTTTTCTAGCCATTATCGACACAACTTATTGATCTTCTCCCACAGACGGCATCAAAATGTTGATGTTGAGATCTATCTCTCTTGGGAATTTGGACGGATCGCCATCAATGGATAAGAGATGTCATGACTGAACATATATTTGGGAAGTGATCATTTATTGTTGACATCTTCTTCTGCATGGATCAGACCTCTGGGGATCGCTTCTCACCGCGAACGGGATCTATAGAAACAAAGAAAAAGACCTAGCACTCATGCCCCTGGGTAGGCTCTGACACTCAAGTCAAAGAAGGGAGGAGCAAAGGGAAGAAGAAGGTACTGGAGATCGAAGAACAATCTTAGTAGACTGAGTACCAGATGAAGGATTTATGATCAATCCATTATGTCATTGTGTCTCTGTTCCTTCTATAGCTCGGGGGAGCGGTTACTTGCCCCTCATGCATCCATTGACGAAGCCTTCCAAGACGGGCTATGACTTCGGTCATTACCGCAACATTCTCCTGAGATGGCTGGCAATGACTTCGGTACGTCCTCCGCTAATGATGGGAGGTAACTTCGGTTGTTACCGCGACATCCACGAGGCTCATGACCTTTTTCAATGCTCGAGATAAGGCCATGCGTCGCTCGGTGATATTACCCTGTAACATACATATACATTTCTAGCTTCCACTCTCACAATGTAGTGACAGTCCTTTGAATTCCTCATGGGGTCACTTATCGGCTACTTTCAATGTATATATATATATATATAACGTTTTCTCAATTAATACATGCATGCATATGTAAACAAACCTTGATGTGGTTCTTGTAATAAGTTTTCACCAGTGCATTTGTATAGAAATTATCTTCACCGTTGACTGCCTCTCCTGCACTCGTAGCCCACTGCACATATTGTTGCCTTCCTCCAAAGTCCTTGAAGTTGTTGGCAAGGGTCAGAATCAATCTAATTCCATATCTCTTAGCCTCGGAAATGACAAAATCCAGTGCCTGAACTCCATCCAATTCATCAAACAATCAGTAAAATTTCAACATATGTATCTACATGTCATCAAAAGAAAGAACCAATAATATTTATTTATATAAACACATGCATGTATGCATGCAAGCACAAATGCACTTAACCTGAAACACACGTTCATCATACACCCCTGGAGACACCTGAAGTGCCCGTTCACCACCATCACTAAAAGCCCATGTCCTGCAAACACTAAGACCTGTGGAGGCGGCATCCCGAAACACTGCAGAGACATTGTTCCGTTCTGCATGGTCCACACCTACATGCATCATCCAGTATGAATTGAAACCATTGAAGAGGAAAGTAGAACCATTGAGAACAAACTTATTCCTTTGTATCCTAACAAATGAATCCCCATTTGGTTGTCCTTGTGCTTGTCCTTGTGTAGTGAGAAACCAAAGCGCAAGAGCAACATAAGCAAAGAAGCAAGAACATGGACGAAAGTGAGCCATTTGATGATTTGAAGAAAAGAACTAATGATGGGAGCTATGATGGTAAAGAGTTTGGGGGGAGTGGGATTTATAGGGAATGGAAGTGAAACAAGTCTATGAAAATGAGTAGAACTCGGTAGTCTAAGATTGATCATAATAAAGATAGAAAGGGATCAGAGATGGAATTTAACACTGACGCTAGGGGCGCTGGTAATTAATTAAGTACGTTGTAATAATTGCTGCTTAAATATTCATTATAATGATATCATTTCTTATAACTGCTTCTTAAATATTCATTAATTAACTCCAAGTTAGTGAATTTATTGTGTGTGTATATACATAATAGGAATTCAACATGATTCCTCGCGATCGTGAGATACAAAAAAGAATAGAAAAAAAAGAGAATTTTTATGTGGTTCACCCCAAAATAGGGCTACGTCTACGGCTAACGGTACTATTTTTCACTAAATTCACAGAATGACCAAAGCTTACAAGAATGGAACAATATTAAGGGAAAAACCCAAATACAATGAAAATACCCAAAATATCCTTTATAGCTTGAACCGCCAAAAACTATGACTAAGTGTCCAGTATGATCAAGCTCCACACACCTGAACAATACATATATTACATAAAAATGACCCAAGAGTTGAAGCCTTTTTGTCTTTTTCAAGAATTGTAAAACGATAGGATTTATTTTTTGAATTTGTTAATAAAGCTCAGACCATTTAATTATGAGGATCCTTGTTCTTTCTTTCTCTCTTAACCATCACACTGAAAGGGTATGAAGACCATCTTGACTGAGCTCTCGGGGGGAACTATCGGCTTTGAAGAGGAGGAGAAAAAATGGCAAGGTATGGAAGCGCATATCTCCACAAGGTGACTATGCTACTGGTAACAAAGCTAACCCTCCTTCTTAGAGCTCGAGAGAGACTATGAGGATGCTGAAAACCCATCTTGGGAAGGGCTATCTTATGCCAGAGCTCTCAAAGGAGAAGAAGAGCTGAACTTCATCAATTAGGCCCTCACAACCCCCTGCAAGCCATTAGAAGAGAGCTCTGATGATGTTGAGTGGACTGAGGTCCACTTCAAGCGGCGCCAGAGATACAACGAGAAGGATTCAACACATAAGTGATCATTGGAGAAGAAGAGAGCCTAATTAGCGAAGCTCAAAGATAAGTGCACAATTATACATATATTTCTATCATATTTGCATGCACTTATCCCATTGTTTCCCATCAATTCCTCTATTTTTGTGCTTCTCTGGGTTTGTTTTGTGATTTAGCAGGTAAAATAGGAACTCGGAGCGAAAGGAATGAGAAACGGGACAAACATGGACGAAGCAAGTTAAAAGATTACAGAGATGTGCACGACCTTAGTAGAACTGTACATGACCTTGCACACGCCAGTAAAACTCACTAATTTCAAACCGCGTGGAGATTGAGTTGCGGGAGCCTGTAAGGGCATGCGTTAGATGCACACGCCCATGCCAAATCAAATAAAATTCTATATAAACCCGCTGAAGGCACAGATTTCGGGGACTTTAGCAAATTAGTCTTCGGCGGGTGTTCCAAGCAACGGGTAGGGTTTCAGAGAAGATCGAAGACGGAGTAGACATCGAGCAAGGGAGTCCCCATGTTTTCAATTATGTCTTTCTCCGGTATCCTTGTCAATGTTTCTATTAGCATGAGAGGCTAAACCCCTTGTGTGGTGCCTTGGACACATAAGCCCTAGGATTATTTATTAATTTAATTCTTTTGTTTATTGGTTTTTCCTTTATTGATGATTCTTGTGAGTCTGTGCTAGAATTATATAATTGTATTTGCATGAGCCATGGTCATAGACCTCGCTATATCCTAACAAGGCATATATGTGCTTATGATTGTGACTTGTGTGTCTCCTTATACATTGGTCTATATTTCTCTTAGTTAATTATAACTAGGCATCAATAATGAGTTTGATTTGTATACCGAGAGATCCGATGCAGCATTTAGAGGGCGCAATTGTCAAACTCTCAAGAATCAGTCAATGGATAGCCAATACTTAGAATTTAGTTATTAATAAAGGAATACTAGGGGGATTGAGATCCAAGGTGCCACGTTTCATCTTTGATTGCTCACAGTCTGCCAATTGTTCGTGTTAGTTTTAGGATAATCAATCAATCACAACTCCTTCCATAGTTTTAGACTAGATAGCAAGGATAGTTAGTAGTAGTATTCCAGTCCCTGTGGATTCGATAACACTATCTTTGGGTACTTTACTACTTGATAAACCACGTATACTTGCGGGTAGTTTGTCGCGCACCCTGTGCATGCATCACTCAACAAATAGAGTGTCCACTATATATCGCTATCACCGGATAGCAAGATGATCAGAGGGAAAGAACTCAAAAGTTATTCAATCATGACGGTAGTAGAGTTGTAGGAGTGGTCGTCGAAGGCAATACGATTGCAGCTGCGCTAAGGCAGACACTCAGTAAGAATTGGGGATAGAGCTCCAAAAATGTCAAGGAGGAGAGATTCATTATCACCTATCCCTTAGTGGATTGATTGGGTTGGGACCATCCACCTACCTCAATTCTCCCTGAATTTTGAGCAAAGGATGTTGCATCTATAGTGACCGAAGAAGGTGAAGGGAGAGCGACACTGAGTGCTAAGAAGGGGTCTCCCACCCCTTTTATTAGCACAAGGATACCATTGATCACCTCATGAAGTTAATCGGAAAACTGATTTTCATATATAAGCAGGGTGCAACCTTCACCAATAATATCTATGCTCTGAGGATGGAAGCTCCTAACAATAATCAAGGCCGGCATTGTGATCTAGAAGCACTCCTTCATGATGGAGATGTAGAATGGATACCCGGAGCTACCCTAGGATGAAGAGAAGGAGTTGATCGACCAAGCTATACCTCCGCCTCGGGCGAGGTCATCGCACCAAGGCGGAAAAGCCCTATAACTTCTCCAGAGAGCCAAGAAATATTGCCTGAAGAGGGAGAAGAAGAAGAAAGGCCTCAATAAGGATCGGGAGCGACCGCCAACAAGTTTCATGCCTCGACCATTGGTCAGAATCATCCACGAGTGGGAAAGGGCAACGATGGACAATTGGAGGACCACGGGCAACACACGGACTGGTCCAAGGTTCCTCAGCAACTAAGGGATCAAAAGGGACACTATATGGTGTCATTGGCCTTTGCTAGGAGTCAACACTACTTTACCACTATCAGTTGGTTCTGGCAAAATCAGCAACTGATAGGGGTAAAGTAGATGATGTTGCATCAGTTTTCACCACTAAGGATGAGGCTAAGCTGGGTGGTGGAGAAGATGGTGCGTGGATGCTGACACCCTCTCCTAGGGTAAGTCGGCTGACCAAGGCGACATTGGGGTGACTCGCACTGAGATGGCGCCTGCTTAGCGAATACGAGCAAATTATGATGCACCAACCAAGGAGAATGGGGCCCAGCGGTGTACAGTGTGGCCTCACCAACAGAAGCGCTGACAAAGCAGAGCCCAACGAACGCAAACCTAGCGCCAAAGTTGGGCTCGTGTGCTAGCGGGTTGAAGATGAACCGAACGGCCCGTCTAAGCACGTTAACATTGCCAATAACCCTTCAACATAAAAGAACTAAGCATGTTGAGATTGACGGTCATTTAATCAAGGAGAAGTTGGATCATAAAGTTATTTGTTTGTCATTTGTTAAATCTCAGTGGTTATAAGTTTGCTTCAATTTGTGGCAAGATGAGACTTCGTGATATCTTTGTCTCATCTTAAGATGGAGTCTTGATATCCTGGCCTGCACTCTTTTTCCATCCATGTCCTTTCCCTGTTTAGTTACTTCCTATCAATGTTCTTTCCCAGTTTAGTTACTTTCATCCATGTTCTTTCTCAGTTTAATTAATAGCCTTGAAAGGTCTTTCCTAGTTTAGAGATAACCAAGAATGAGTTGTCACTTTCCTTTGTAAAGAATGAAAATCATATACTTGATGTAATCCTAGCTTCCTTCAAAATGACGTACTTGGGCTGGCATTAACTAGAACTCCTAAGCTTCCTATCTCAGTAATGCCCCTAATTACCAAGGTGTAATAACAATGTTCAAACCCATGGCCCTGCAAGACCTCTAAGCCCAGTTTGGATAACTGGACGTCATGGTTTATTAATGTATGGTATGCTTTAGTATTGTATGGTTGGTATTGTAATTACTGTTTACTTGTTTGGAAAGACGATATTGTATGTTATGGTTAATAAGCTGTTTGTGCTTGTTTTGATGGCATGGTATGGTTGCAAAAATAATAAAATAACTAGAATACCCTTAATTACAAATTAATGTGAAATCATATTATATTCAATGATTTAAGTTCCAAAAATTAAATTCAATTAAAGTATACAAAATTCTTATTAAAATCTTACAAAATATACATCAAATTGTTACCCATTAATTTAAAATTGATAAATTATAATAAATTTAATACAAAAATAATAATAAAAATAAGGGCAGTTGTGACTTTTGTTGGGTGGAGATTAGGGTTGCATTATTTGATTATTGAAGAGAAGAGGGGACTGAAGTAAACTTGGTATTTTAAAAAAAAAATTATTAGGATATTCTCAGTAGAGAAATTTAGAACCATGGGAAACCACCGAAAAATCCATCAAAAACCATGGTTTTTAAAACATAAAAAAAAACATGGAAAACAATACCATCTGAATAGAAGTGGAAACAAACAAGAAAGTAAACTATACCATACATTATGAAACCATGGGAAAACATAAAACAAACAAGGCTTAAGAGGAACTACCAAGAGATTGTCATTCTCTCCTTGCTAAAATCTGGCTTGAGCACGTAGGAATCCTTGATTCAACCTGTTCATGAGAGATTTAGAAAATTCTTAGAAAATGACATTATGCAGATACATCCATCTTTGACATTCATGAGATGAGCTAAAAGTATACATGACTCAAGATTTTTCATGGTAGCACTATATGAGAAACTTTTGATTTTCTGTTATAGATGTGGTGTTGTTGAGCATGGATCAAGTTGACTCCTGTTAGAATTTGGAATCTATTGGAAGGCTTCACCAGCCCCAAATAAGCAAAGGGTGAGGGACTAACTGAATGGTGGTCCATCATCACCATGGGAGGGGTATGGTTGTGGGCTAGGAGGATCTCCTAGAACCCTTCATAGTGCTAGGGAGGGTCCAAGTGAACGAGCTATTCCATGAGAATGTTATGTAGGCAGGCCCAAATTGATGAGATTAAGAGAGAATGTATTTAAAGGCCTAAGTTCTAAGGCCCCTCCCTTATTGTGAATGTTTATGATATCCTCAGAACTAGTAGACAAGAAGAGGTTTGGGATTATTAGGGAATCTTTAATCGGGAACCTAAAGAATGTGCATAGAATTAAGTGTTTCATATGGATGGTTTTTTACTACAGGTTGCCTATAGAGTTGTTGGATAATATTTGAATAGGCCCAATGCCCCATAATTTCACATCTCGAACCTAACCGAGATGTCGGCAGACCGACCGTATACATATGGGGATAGGCCTTACTATACATACAAGTTCTTAAACATGATTACAGTTTACTTATACATGAACATAAAACCACAAGGAGTTATCTATAGAGGTACACCAAGGGGTCTTACAAAACTAATATACAATAGTCGGTTCACAAAATACTAGCAAGTTTGACTATGGATCTAAGTTCCCCCATCTACTCTCCAAACTATCTACTAGCTAGTAATCTAGAAACAAGAAGAACAACAAATTTATGAGTTCGAAGAGAAATGCTATTTAGGCGGAATGAATTGCACGAAAACCCATCACGAATGACTGATGGCCACTCATTTTTCCTTGGGATTATCAACTTTACCATCTTGAAAAAAATGAGTGGCCATCACTCTTTCGTGAAAGCCATTCGTGCAATCTATTCGGAATGAATAGCATTGCTCGAGTTTGAAAGCCTAGTAAGCATCTACTAAAATTTTTTAAACCATGCTAGAATTTTAATACATATATAAAACTATTTAATAAAAATAGTTAAAGAATCTGCAAATCATAACTTGTGACAAAAATACTTCCAAAGCAATTCAATCTATTTGCATCAGAAATATGATTCAAAAAATAATAGTTGGGTTAGAATATAAGATTATTTGTACTTATTTTTAAAATAGTAAAGTCTCTCAAATATAATATAACCACTATTAACCCCGGTGGTATGGGTCAAAATCGTGTTTATTTTACTTCAGTGACCTGAGTCATAATCACATTAGCTTTACCTCAATGGTCTGAGTGAAAAAACATTATTGTTACTAAAGGCTCAGTATTGAACTAATCTATATCAGAGGTATGTCAACACATCAATGTTAGCCCCATTAACAAAGTTCAGAACATAATAATATTTGGAGGCGTATTAGAAAACCATAATGAATCCAATATAATCCAATATAGTATTATAAGAGTGATTATAGCTAATTAATATTTTAGAATAACAGTTAACACTAAATAAAAAATAATGTCAATAAATTTCCAAAACCAAGTTTCAAAAGTGTTTAGGATCTAAAGCTCGGCATATATCGTCTGAGTCCAACAAATTTTCATTGTTCAAAAGTGTTTAGGATCTAACTCATGAATATATAGTCTAAGTCTAACATATTTCTAAAGATCAGATTGTGTATCCGTGTAGAAGATGTGTCAACAATGTGTTGTTAAGCAGAGATGAGATATATGAACATCTCATCATCAATGGTATTATGAGATCATACATGATTTGGTATGATCATGGGGACTCATCATCTTCTTCGATGTCGAATGTTGAATATCGATATGAATTGTCAAGCCATGTTCATGTGCAAGAAATGTTACAAGATGTATTTGGTTTACTGAGCAACAATATGGAACAACATCAACTGGCCCTTGTAGTCGGTGTATATCTCACAAGGTACACCGTAGAGGAAATGTCTCCAGATCTTCAGTACAAACACGATCGCAGCAAGTTCCAGATCATGTGTGGGGTAATTCTCCTCAAATGGTTCAGCTGACGAGAAGCATAAGCGATGACTCGTCCATCTTGCATAAGTACACATCCCAGACCAGTTTTGCAAGCATCACTGTAAACTGTGTATCCGCTTCCACTCTATGGCAAAGCTAGGACTATGCGGATACCAACTTCTGCTTCAGCTCCAAGAAGCTCTTCTCACAAGATTCATTCCAAACAAACTTGGCACCTTTCTTGGTCAACCTAGTCAAAGGTGCTGCCAACTGGGAGAAGCCTTCAACAAACCTTCGATAATAATCAGCTAATCCCAAGAAACTCCTTATCTCTCTAACGGTGGTGTCTCTACCAATCGACTACTGCCTCTATCTTCTTGGGGTCCACTGATACTCCAGCACCGCTGATGACATGCCCCAAGAAGGCCACACTATCCAACCAGAACTCACACTTGGAGAACTTTGCGTAAAGCCGGTGTTGTCTCAAAGTCTCCAATATGATCCTCAGGTGCTCCTTGTGTGCCTGTCAACTGGGAGAATAAATCAGAATGTTGTCGATGAAGACCACTACAAACCGGTCTAGATATTGTCGAAAAACCCGGTTCATCATATCCATGAACACCGTCAGGGAATTAGTAAGCCCAAAAGGCATCACGAGGAATTCATAGTATCCATATCCGGTCCAGAAGGCACTCTTCGGGATGTCCTCCTCCTTGATCCACACCTGATGGTATCCGGACCTTAAATCAATCTTCGAGAACACCTGGGCTCCTCGTAACTGATCCATGAGATCATCAATCCTCGGTAACGGGTATTTATTCTTGACCGTTACCTTGTTCAGCTCTTTGTAATCAATGCACGGCCTCATCGATCCATCCTTCTTCTTAACGAATAACATTGGCGCTCCCCAAGGTAACATGCTCGATCGAATGAAACCTTTCTCCAACAATTCCTCTCGTTGTGACTTCAGTTCCTTTAGCTCTGCAAGCGTCATTCTGTATGGTAACCTGACACAGGAACTAAGTCGATGGAGAACTCTAACTCCCTCTCCTGGGGTAATCCTGGCAAGTCATCGGGGAACACATCAGGGTATTCGCTCACTACTAAGACGTCTGTGATGGCGGATCCACTCTCCTGCTTCACCTCCGAGATCGAGGCCAAATAACCGACGCATCCTCCCTCAAGTAACCTCTGATCCTGAAGAGCTGAGATCTCCCGAACTAGAGAACAATCCTGGCTGCCACGAAAAGTGAACTCCTAATAGCCCAACATCCTGAAGAGCACTCTCTTCCCGCGGTAATCCACCACAGCATATACTGAAGAGAGCCAATCCATCACGAGGATCATGTCGTAATCCCTCAGGTTCATTATGTATAGATCAGCGGGTAACTCCCGACCCTCGATCATCACCGGACATGTCGGAACCATCTTGTTCACCAACCTGGCAGCTCCTACTAGGGTGTCTATACTAAGCTCATATGGTAACTCTATTACTGTCAATGCATGTCTCCATGCAAATAATGTAGATACAAAGGAGTGTGTGGCACCTGAATCAAACAAAGTACAAGCATTAAAAGAGCTAACAACGATCGTACCTGCAACGACGTCCGTTGATGCCTGTGCCTCCTCTGTGGTCAGATGGTAGACGCGCCCGTGAGTCATGGGCCTCTGCTAGGATAATAGCTGACCGAATGAGGAAGGCTGGCCTGTCACTGTCGCATTCCCTTTCCTATCACCCCCCTGTGGCTTTGCCACTGATGCTGCTGATTGCTTAGAGGCACCAAATGATTGTTAGGGACCTTGTGCTCCTCCCCCTATACTCTGACCAGCCTGGTGTTATGGGTACTGTACCTTCTTATGATCCAAACTGCAGCACACGAAACACCCACCAGTAAGTCTTGGACACTGTGATTTCTTGTGGGGACCCTTGCATTCATTGCACCTCATTGTCTATTTCACACCGGCCGACGAACCCTTGCCTCCAAATAAGGCTAAAGACCATGCTGCTTGTTATACGGCTGGGACCTATGATTAGATCTCTGTCGTCCCCGAAGCTCTTCCTGTAAGACCGCCTTATCCATTACTCTGTCCTTTCTCCCGCTTATCCTTCTTAGACGGCCCTTGGAGTCACTCTGACAAGAAGCATCGATGTACTTGGCTCGGGTCACCACATCAGCATAACTAGTGCACATGTGTCCAGATACTATCTTCTTCAGGGATGGCCGCAGACCAGTCTCAAATTTACGGACCTTACAATCCAATGGGAACCATATCTGGTAGGAAGCGAGCAAGTCTGTCAAATTCAATCTCATATTGTTCCACCGTCATGCCTCCCTAAACGAGATTGTTGAACTCCTGTGCCATCAGAAGAAGTCTTCCTATGGAGAAGTATTTTCCAAAAAATGCTTTCTTGAATTCATCCCAAGTTAGGAACTCAATCGTACCTCCCTGAGGTACCAGTCCTCTACACAACCCTGCATCAGATAAGCGGTTGTCCTGACTTTGTCCGAGTCCTCTGGCTGATACATGTCAAATGTTCTTTCCAGTTCCCGGATCCAAAGTTCGGCAGCCTGTAGGTCAGTAATACCATCGAACGGGCGGGGAGAGGGCCTCCGAATCTCCCCAATCAAGCCTCTACTAGCAACACGTGTGGTAGGCGGGGGCTGAGACGGTGCCTAATGCTGCTGCCTCTACTCCTGTATGTACCTCATCATCTCTCTCATGAGATCGATCATAGAAATAGGGGGTACCTCCCCTTGATTTGGGGCCCACCGCCTCGTGGCCCAAGATTTCCTCGGATGAAGTGTGCGCTCCCCGCCAACCTCCATGTCCGGCCGGCTGGGGACCCTCTTCCACCAGCGGCTAGGGTACCTCCTCTATTGGAGGCTAAGGCACCTCTGTGCGGTGATCGACGAGGTCGTCCACGTCCAACTCTACCACTTATCCTAGTAGCTGTCAGACAATTAGTAGAGTTAGCTCAGAAAACAACACACAGACGAGCAATAATAGAATGATTTATTTTATTCCATAATTCGAAAATAGCATTTGTAATTCATACAACTCAAACAGTTTATAAAACTACAAAATTATTCATAACAGCAATAACTCGACTCAATCTTCCCTATTTAGGGACAACGGGCTATAGGTATCCTGTGGTTCACCTTCCGGTGATAGAAATACGTTCATGTTCGCAGGTCCTCTACTCAGTCGAGGGAGGTCCCCAGGGCAGTCCATAGTGAGGTGCACGCATGCCACTCCGACAGCTAAGATACCTGCCTCGGAAGCCGCACAAAGTATACTCATGCCCGTAGCCTCCACAGCGGAGACACCTCACTCTGCTGGTCTCCCCAGTCACTAGGCCTCCTCTCCTGGCACCGTATGGGCCGCAAGACTCCTTCGATAATCACGAGCTCTGCTCACACATCTGTGAAATCTCTGGCCCTCCCTCAGCTATCGTTGGACAAGTATTTCCACAATAGTTTGAATCCTATCGATGCGCCGATTAGTAGCTTCAATAGTCATCCTCAATTCAGCTAAGACACCCTCAGGTACTAGAAAGTCATCAGTTCGTGTCGGTGGAGTGTTCTCATATACCGACTCCATCTCCTCAAATAACGACACCTAGAAGTATCTACGTCCACGATATCCACCTCCAAACATCTTCGCTTTCTGCCTTAAAGCAAAACATCAGTCTATTGTTTTCACAAATTGTCTACCCAACCCAACACTCAGTTCAACCTATTTGACTAAGTCACTAGGCCAACTAGGGTGTCTATTATCTGCATAACCTGTCTTTGATACCACCTTAATCACAATACCACCCGGATTCTAGGACCTCGGTAGCATGTGAGCAAACCGGTCAGAACCAAGTAAGGCGACCTCACCGGATACAAGGCCTATGTATTCAAAAAGCGTATAACAAAATAACAAAATAATAAATTCTCAAATAATATTATACTAATAATAGAGTCTCAATGGAATGAAAATCATAAGGGTCCGTGATACCATATAAAATATCAGCCCTATAAGGGTCCTATAAAGAAAATATATCTCACACACAAGGAAATAAAAGAGATCCTCGGACCTCTGAAAGATACCCCGTCCCTCGTACGGCTCCTGAGCTCTAGTCTCCTACTCCTGAGGATCTGAAAGAGAAAAGAAACACATGTGTGATCTTTCGAATGGAAAGCCCAGTAAGTACCCCTGCGAGGATCAATGAGACATCAAAAATATCAAATATATGATCATCAATCAAACAATGGGGATACACCCCACAAAATACTATATCAAGGAGTCTACCACAAAACAATGCAACGGTAACAACTCCTAACTCCAATAGCTCTCAAGCTCTGCAATAAGTTCCAAAGAAAGCTCGGCAAATGTCTTCTCCGACAACCTCCATCAGCAACTGCTGGATCTCGACCCTCCGGTCATACGGCCCTCAGGTCGTATATCGGTAGCGCCACCTCTCATAAGTGTCGACACGGCCAGCAAATCATCCCCACTAACGGGAATGACAACCAGAGTATCGTGCCTCTGGCATGGCAAGCCAAAACGCCAGGGTGTCCCATCCCTGAACGTTTCCCAAACGGAGCCCCCACACTCCAATGATCCAGGAGGAAGACTAACAATAAATCAGGGATACCAATATCCTGAAACAGTCAAACATGCTCAATATGAATTCAAACAATCAAGAAAGCATAAATGAACTCAACTGATCAAGTCAAAGGAAATACGGCAACAATATCATCAATCATGATAGTAAAAGTGCCAAAGAAACTCCGAAGAGTGGGTACGAGGCAAGTGTACTTACCTCAAACAACGACGTCCTGGATTACTCAGAAATCCCTCCTGTCATGTCTCTATGTCGAAACCTGATAATATAATCCATATCAGTATTGGCAACATCCTTTAGTCTCTAGATGTATATGTATGATACTCTAATCAGACCCAAGTCAAACCGTATGGGCCTTCCTTTGTATTCCATGTTATTTTCCTTTTAAAAGCTTGAACCCCACCCTTTTAACTAAAAAGCTATTTGTTCTAGTGGTTAGGGTGTTCAACTACAATTGAGAGATCTTGGGTTCGAATCCCCTATTCCCTTTCCTTTATATCTTAGCCAGATCTAGTGTGATCTCCCTTATATAACTAAACCTGACTGTCTGTTCAAATGAGTTAAGACGGCCTAGTGGCTAAGGTCCACTATGCCCATTGAAGGGTCCCTGGTTCTATTCCCTTCACTTGCCATTTTATTTATTTATTTTCCATCTCTATACGTAGTTAGACCTAGCTTTAATTAATTAAACTTGACTCATCCAACCAAAAGTAAAACAAGGCCCTGGTGGTTAAGGCCCACCATGTTGTATAAGAAGACTTGGGTTCCAATCCCCTCTTCTACAATCCTTCTTTTTTTTATATCAACCATAATTGGTTAGATCTAACCTACTAGCCAAAATGATCGAATCCAACCATCTTAATTCTTTATTATAACACACTCACTTGATTCAAACTCAACCACTTAACAGTTGGGTTCCTATTAATTGACTTGATCCAATTCACTCTAAATAGATCAGTCTAGCCTAACTGTTTTGGTCAATCCCAAGTTTGATCCTAACCCAAACTATTAAGTTAGTTGAACCCAACCCGGTTGCACCCCTTAACTTGACTCAATGTAGTTGCTAATTGATTTAATCACCAACTTATTCATTACTGCATCAACCCAACCCATTAGCTCTTTTAAACCAGGTCTCGCGCTCATCATCTTTGGACTGAGTCTCGCTAGCGAAGGGGTGGTGCTTCGACCTCACGCAGTGGTCGCCGGCAATGCTTGGGTGGCCAGTGCCGTCTCCGCCCAGCGGTCTCCATCAGCCGTCGCTGATTCTCACACCATGAGGTCCACCAGAGTATGTAGAGTCGTGTTTCCCCCTCCCTTCACCAGCGCATCACTCCTCAGCCGGACTACACCTTGCCGTCATTCAGCTCCTCGACAAAGAACGATGGAGAATCCAAGAACTTCCTCCCTCTCCCTCTCGGCGTCGCATCTATTCTAAATGCGTGCACGATAACTAACAAAAGACCAACAAGGAAAAGAGGGCTCACCGAAGAAGGTGAAGGTGCGCTCCTTGTCCGGCGAAAGTCCAGCGCGGTTCTGGTTCTTACGATATCTAGCATACCCTTAGGAGGAGCATCACAATTAAGTTAGGGGAATGGAATCTAACCAGTGATCAGCGATATGGAGAATAAAACTAACCTCTATTCTTAAGGTTTCCGGTGAGGTGACAGTGATTGGTAGTGATTCCGATGGTGCCTCTGTGTCACTCCGTAGCCATCAATACGGGTTCGGGAAGCTTTGCAGACTCTGGTGATCTAGAAGGACCACGCTACTACTCCGACTTCCGGTTCTCCTCACCGGAGCCTACGAAGCTCGCCACTGCTTGGAGATTATCTCTAGGGTTTCAAGATGCTCACTACTCATGCTTTTATTAGTCGCGCGGTGGAAGCCGGACGGAATTACGATCCCGATGATCATGGGTGATTGGTTGTTTCCTATAATGGCCAGTGTTGATCACGGAGTAGTTAGGGCATAGGTCACTTGTATGAATCTCGACGGCTATTTTTCTTTATCCCGTCTCGGATCGTAGACTCCGCATGGATAGACGGTTAAGAACATATCCCGACGAACGGCAGGATGGATCTCATCTGCCTCGAGCTTCAAGGAAATTCTGGATGGGCTGACCTGATGGAAACAATTGAGCCGCTCGAAATTCGCTCTCTGCCTAGAACTTAATCTATCCATTAAGATGAACATTCCCGATCGTTTCATCTTAAGGCATGATAGACGCCTTAAGATCAACAACTCTCTGGGATCGTCTAATCTCAGCCGTTGAGTCATTTTTAATAGAGTTTTCTCTACTCTTTTACTCAAAAGACCCTCCAATTTTCATAGGTTACAATTAGGTCCCACTCTATGAGAGCTACACAGTTTCATTTAGGTCCTCAATTTTTTTAAAATTATCAAAGATCCCTATCAGTCCCCATTAAACCTAATTAGGGTTTTTTTTTAATTCATTTAACCCTCCTCCAAATAGATCCCATTTTGGGGTAATTACTTTAATTACCACACTATTTAAAAGGATTTTAAAAAAAAATCCATTTATTCCAATAAAATCTTGGGATTTTACAAATCTGAAGGATCATAAGATTGCAGGACTTAAAATTCATGACTGTCATGTGTTGATGCAACAATTACTGCCTATTGCTATATAGGGGACATTAACTAAGTCTATCGTGGCAACCCTTGTTGGGTTGTTTTCATTCTTCAAAGAGTTATGTTTAAAGAAAGCATGCACAGGGAATTTTGATAAGTTGCAATCTTCAATCGTACGAATCCTTTGCAATTTAGAGAGGATTTTCCCCCGGCATTCTTTGATGTGATGATACATTTGCTCTTTCACTTAGCTACTGAGGAAAAACTTGTTGGACTGGTACAATACCATTAGATATATACTATTAAGAGGTTAGATAGTGGTTATTTATGTGTATCTTCTCTATATAATTTTTATTATGTTTACCGCACTGATTTCTTCAACTATAAATCATCATTTGTTTTTAGGTATCTTCTCACACTAAAATCATATGTGCATAACTAAAGTAGACCAGAAGGTTCAATTGCTGAAGGCTATATCGTGGAGGAATGCATTACATTTTGTTCACGATACTTTGATGGTGTTGATACAAGATTTCATAAGCTACTGCAGACTGATGACTTTGGGGATCCTATTATTGGCATTCTATAGGGAATCAACAACATTTACCCTTGATCCTATTGAGTTTAAACAAGTAAACCGTTATATGTTATTCAATTCTGAAGCTCTTGATTACTATATCAAGTAAGTATTTAAAGTCCATATATTAATTTATGATATAAATTTAGAATAAAATAAAATTGTAGAAAAAGAATGGTTTATTTATGCAAGGAAAATAAAAGAGAACTCAAGAGAAAACATCGTATAATCAATGCTTATGACCTTTATAAGATGCATCAACAACGGTTTAATGAGTCGATACTTCACAAGTCTTATAATACAAAAGATTTATCATTATCTGTTGAAGTTGTAAATTTAGCCAAGGGCCCATACATAGTAGCGAGGAGATGGAATGCTTATACTATTAATGGGTTTAGGTTTTATGTCAAGGCCCAAGAGAGGAGAAGAAAAACTTAGAATAGTGGAGTAGTTGTCGTTGCATCGACTGTGAGTTTTGCGAGTATTAGTGACAAAAACCCCATTAAGAGTGAAATTACATATTTTGGGGTGTTGATATTATTGAACTAAACTATCATGGATGGAAACGTGTAGTATTGTTCAAGTGTGAGTGGGTTAATGTTACAAAAGGAGTGAAGACAGATGATTTAGGGTTCACTCTTGTGAATCTAAATTGATTATCAAATACTGGGGCAAATGAGTATGATGATCAATTCATTTTAGCATCTCAAGCATTGCAAGCTTTCTATGTTGAAGACCCTTTGGATCCAATTGGTATGTCACTGTCCAAACAAAACCAAGGGACTTATGACATGCAAAATGATTGCTTCATTGAAGATCATTTGCAAGTATAACTTCTAATAAAGCAAGTTTGGAGGACAACCTCATTAATAGTAAGGAGAATATTAATTGCGATAGACCAGATATGCAAGGGGCAACAATTGATGAATTCTTTATCTCTGTGAGCGGGGACACCTCAATAACTGACACGGTAGAGGAATTTGATGAAGATAGCGACAAAGAAATTTGAGTTATGTATGTTCAATAATCTTTCCTTGTTTGCATCTATCTTATTATATATGTAAAGACAATTTGTCAATTTTCCATTGTTATTTTATTAACATTCCATTGCTCATTTATTCTATTATAGTAATGATAACACTTGTATTATCTTTTACATCTTATGATTTTATTTTTGACTAGTATTATGTTTGTCAGTTTTTCTTCTTTTGTGGTGTAGCTAAATGTGGCACCTTACAAGGCACAATATGGTACGTGGTAAAGGAGAAGCCCGCCACTCAAATCCAAGCTCGAGTCATACTTCTTTAGATGAAGGAAATTCATCTAATCCAGGCTAGTATATCTTCATTAAGTTTTCATAAAAGTTTTCATGAAGTTTTATAATTAGACTCATTTGCATCTTTATAAATTTTATGAAGTTTTTAAAGTTCAATATTTGATATATCAAAGCATATTGTAGAAATTCATAGGAATGTTAGGGGACGCACACGGCTTAAGAAACTTTGGAATAGTAAAGAAAATGCACCAAAAAAAGTTGTCTGAAATAATAATAAGGGGAAACAAATTAGTAATGGTGCTAGAAATCTAGACAATTTCTAGATACTATGGTTTGTAGACCTAGATTTTGTTCATTCAAATACTCTGATTGAAGGTCTGTGCCCCAAGAAGATAAGGAGAGGGTGAGGCAGAGAGTGCATGTAACATTTTTAATGATTAAAAAAAATTTCAAAGTTGGATAATTTGAACTCATGATTTTTATTTTTATTTTTATTTTATCGTGTTTAATTAGGATGCTTTTGAAATCGATAACTCACTTAAAGACTGGGTGCTGCAATCCTTTAATAAGAAATGGAAAGATTATAAAGCCCAAGTGAAACGGGCTAATTACACCCCTTTCAAGGTTGATGTAGTAGGAGCCAAGAGGAACTGACCCTTGGAATTTGACTAGGTCGAATGAGATTGGCTGGTAGATTTTTGAGAAAGTGACACATGGAAGGTATATTTAATATCCTCATTTGTATTCTAATTCACGTAAATTTTTATATGACATAGTTAAATATTGAACAAAATTTCTATATTATTTTGAGTTTAGATGAGTGAGGAAAAAGACAAAGACAGAATATGGAAACTAACGGCGAATGGGAAGTTCACTGTGAAGTCGCTCTACAGATTTAAAATTAATGGAGGATTATGATGCTAGTTAGGGGCCAAGCTCTAGAAAACTCCATGTCCCCCAAAAATCAAATACTTCGCATGACTGGCATGGGATGACAAAATCCTTACGCTCGAGAATCTCGCCAAACGAAGGTGGAATGGAGACAAAACCAGCTGCTATTTATGTGAGGCGAAAGATGAAACCATGATACACCTCTTACTACAATGTCCATACACATCGAATTTGGTCACATTTCTATGGTTTATTTCACATTCAAGGTCTCCCAAGACATCATGCGGACATATGGGAATATCCTCATTTTCCAAAGAAGTGGAAATTAATGATAGACCGGGTTGGAACATGGCAGTAATATTAATCACATGGAGCATATGGCTGGAGAGATACAAGAGATGCTTTCAAGGAAAACAAATCATTTTCAAAAAACTAATCCGCAGTATCACTTTCCTCATTCTCTCTTAGATAGACGCTGCACACCTAGCTCCAACGGCCGGAAGCTACGCTCCGGAGAAAGAGTTGCCAAACGAAGCCTGGAGCTTACAAGGGATCAAGTCTGGCCACCACACCAGGCAGGTGCAGACTTTGAGGACAACGCGACCCCGATGTGAACATAGGAGGGCGGGGGGACATCCAGCCCCTATCAACGGAGAGTGATGTAACATTGATCGCAGAGACGAGCGCCAATGCCCCAATAGGAGTGATCTGCATGATCCTCTCATGCTTAGGAAAGCCACGTGTAGTGTATACCCTTGCAGCAAGGACTGTAGATTTCACTTTGACTTCCACTTGGGTTTGTATTCCCTATTGAGAACATATTTGCACGGCTGAATAGGAATATGGCACGATTCTCCTGGAAGCCAAGTAGACCTGGATGCAACTACTAGGGGTACAGGTGAGCTCTTTAAACATCGGGATGACTCTCTTGTGCCAAAAAAAAACATAAAAATAGAGAAAATCAAAAAGGTGGGAGCAATAGATTGCCCTAAGGTTTGATTTATCCTCTAGGGGTACAAGTGAGCTCCTTAAACATCCGGATGATCCTCCTGTGCCACAAATCAAAAATGCAATAAGGCGAAGAGATAGTCAAAAAGGTGGGAGCAATAGCCTGCCCTAATGGTTTTTGTATACCCCCCTAATGGAAAGTGTTTGAAAGGCTAGCTGGGAACGAATCATGTTGTTATTCCTATTCCTCCCTACATGCATCTATCCATATGCATACAATAGTCTTGAGAAAGTATCATTACCTCAACATCTTGCTGCAAGTGTATAGAATCTCAACTTAGACGAGTACTAGCATGAGAGATGTTTTTTTTTTTTTTTTTTTTTTTTTGATATTCCACTCCTCTACATTAACTATTGTATTAGTCAATGTTATTTGGTTGGTGCTACCTGGTTCACTATGAACCAGAAACTATCTATTATTGAAGATCACCTAGGAACCTCTTTCATAATCAATGAATGTGGTTTATCCACTTTTATCAAAAAATAAATCATGAAAAACAACCATGCCTCACACTTCCGGAACAAAAAGCTTTACAAGGAGAATCCACGAAGAGGTAAAGAATATCATTTGTGGTTGATAGTAAACTGTTATTTTTAATTTATTAAAAAAATATGATATTATCAATTTTTCACTAAATAATAAATAATGATGGAGTCGAACCATCACGCATAGACATGTTACCGTAAGTCGCTTTTAAAGAAAAGATGGCACATTCACAATGCAGCAGCTTGAAGAAAAAGTTTGTATGTATCTATCAATTTTGCTTTCTCTACCTATATAATATTTACATCATCAAATTAAATTGTATCCTTATTTTTTAAAAAGCAGGTCTTAAATGAATGCTCTAATCTCCCTATTGCCACAAGAGTCCCAAGATACCCCCTCAGTAGTTAGATGAAATCTTCTCCCAGGTCATGGGAGAAGATAGTCATGGGTGCTGCAAATTATATGGTCTAGGTGTTTCACCTTAAGATCTGCATGGACCACAACCTACACACCGAGAGCTATTAGAAGAGAATCAAAGCTTGAAGGCTGATAAGGAAGACGTGAGAAAGGAATTAAATATGGTAGTTTCAATTCTTGCTCAAAGCACTGGTGTACAAGGTGATGTTCATGATATTATGGCTAACTTATCTAAAAAGGTAAATGTTTTCAATTGAAAATTGTTTTATTGTTAGGTTGATTTTTAGATTTAAGTAACTTGAAGTTTGTATTTGTAGGGTCCTGGAAATTATCGTGCAAATTCTACTGATATCAGACCTTCTCATTCATTTAAAAATGAAAGTCAACAAGATTAATATGGAAAGTAAGGAAGAAGGCAACTGTCCCAGCATTGCATCAAAAGGTAATTTTTTTACTACTGAATAACAATTTAAGCTCTCTCTTCTCCTTACAGGATGCTTCTATTCTCATCCCAATCCTCTCTTTTTTTTTCTAAAGATGAGGTCAATTCTTCATCCATCTAAACCAATGAATTAATTGTGAATAATCTATTGGTACCATGTTGAATGTCCCATGACCTGAGTGACCTGACTACTTCATTGTATGGTAATGAAGATTTATGGGCATTTATCAACTTTGCCAAATAGGATCATACTAGCATTCAAACTCTTTTGGCTTTCTTTAGAATGCTTAGTAATTTGCTATGTGAAAAGCTTAATCATGCTTCAAATGTGATTTTTTGTCATCAACTTGCTTTTTGATTCTGTTGGTTTTATCAAGCTTCTAATGAGGAAGATGCTTCAAAGGTTTTTGAGTTACTTTAGAGTAAAATGTTCCGCATTGTTGACTGGAGTACCTTGTTATTGTTTGATTTTTTATCTATCTATGAGGATAAATTAAAACAGTCACTCCAAACTTCTATATAACTTTGAAAAACTGTGATTTTATACTGTAATGATATATCTTTATTTTGCCTTTGTATTTTTTAGGATAAGTTCCCATATCCTTTCCAATGGGGTGCACCTACATTTGATGCTGGTGAAGCTTTTGCCATGATGGCCACTTCTTTTGTTGCTCTTGTAGAGGTCTGACTGAAATATTGATGTTTGCTACTCTTTAGGATGATAGTTATCGCTTTCCTGACTTTTAACATGTTTTATAATTTACATCTTCTGTGATGTTATATAGTCCACTGGTGTCTTTATTGTTGTTTTGAGGTATGCTTAAGTGCTACTCAAGTGCCTCCTTCCATTTTAAGTCGGGGAATTGGTTAGCCGGTACATAATGCCATATCTGGTTTGAACTTATGGTTACTAGTTTAACTAGCTCTTTTAATTTATGTTGACCACTAGACACACTAATTGTTGGAAACAAGGAATTGGCATCTTGATAGATGGATTATTCAGAATAGTAAATTGGTCTTCAGTATTTGTGTAAAACTAGGGGAACTTCACTTTATAAGCTTTTTTTTTGCTTTTAATCTCCTTGTCTGAAGATACCATGTTTTAACTTTTTTGCAGTGAGAATGCCGGTTTCCTAGCCTTGATACATATTGGAAGCCGCAAGGTTGTTCAAATATCCAATAGATTCATGATGTTCTTTTCCATACTTGGTTAGCTTCTCATATACATTGCCTTGCCATTTACATCTTTTCTTGGAGTTTCCAGTTTGGTATGAGAATGAATTCCTTAAATAATCATTTTGTCTTATCATTGGACTGGATATATAAAAGTTTTTGGTTAAACTTCACAATCATGGATCTTTCCAAGAAAAAAAGTAAGGAATTTGATAAAATCTAGTAAACATGCAATTAATTATTCTTTTCTTTCTTTAGTTATAAGATTACATGAAAGCTATGGAAGTCTACCATCGTCCGATTGTCTCTCCATAATTTCTAAGTAACATTGAATATTCTATTCAGTCCTCTTAGGCTTAGTTTTTTTGGTTTCGACATTAGTCTTGGTGTTCACAATCACATGTTGTCCATGTTTATATAGATTCAGCATATGAAAGTATAATTGTTACACTGGAATTGAATTTGAATTTGAATTTGGATTTTCATCAGTTGATAGCTATTATTGATTTCATTTATGGATTATTAAGAAGGAAAACGTTCCTGTCACGCCCCAACCCAAAAATCTCGGGCCACAAACACACCTAAGAAACCAAATTGCATTCGAAAGCAAGGACGGGCCCTACCTGGATACAAGGCCTCGATAGTCAGAAATCATACATCATATGTACAACATAAATATAATAAGACATAAACATAAATATGTCTAACAGAAAAGTGCACAACGAAATATAAGTTCTAAGGGTACATATACCCTACATAGTTAACAACATAACCTAGCCCTACAAGGGTCCTAAAACAATATGTCCTCACACTCAAAGAGAACTAGAGGTTAACCAACCTCAAGAATAAATCCCCATAAGTCCCACGCGGCCTCCCCCGTAACACGGCCCCTACCCTCGAGATCTAAAAAGGGAATCAACATCAAGTTGATGAGCCAAAAGGAAAGTTCTCGCATGTACCCCATGGGGAATACAACGAAGTCATGTAAATAACATAAGATAAGCCAAAGGAAAACAAATCAATGAATATGACCAATTCAACCAACGCAGGGGCCACAATCCATACAATCCAAGTAAACGAGAGTCTCAAACTTACCCCAAAAAAAAATATATATGAAATGGTAGGTACCCCATAAATCCATAAACACAATCACAAGTTCATGACGAGCGATCCAAGGAAAGCTCAAAAGTCATCTCCCCGGCAATCACGACCTAAGTCGATATCAACCCCCGGTCGAGGCGGACTCAAAAGTTCGGTAGCGCTGCTATCACATACATGTACGTACACGGCCAGCATATCATCCCATTGATCGGCTAGAGTATCTCCCAAAGGACAAAGAATCCCAAGCTACTGTGGTGTCCTCCCCGACGTCCCACAACACTGCATCGAGTGGGAGAATCCACAAACAGGATAGCTAACGCATAACTACTCAACCGACACACAAGCTCACGTATCTCCACGGCCGAGGGTCAGTTCATGATTAGGTATGACGCATATCAAGTGGAAACAATCATACAACCAATCAAGTATACATACACAAGCATGGAATCAAAGATCAAGGAAACAATCATTCAATGAACCAAAGGTGTATGTATACGCATGGAATCAAGTATAAAGGATGCATACATCCAACGATAGGGGAACTAGGCAGAAGTACATACCTGTATTCGCAGAGATATCTAATAATCAGTCGGTGCCTATCCCAGACGCAGCTCTATACTCTAAGCCGGGATATGATAAATGGGATACATCTCAGTGTATATATACGTGTACATAATAAGCAATATCCCCCATAATCAGGTTTATTTGCATTAATCATATACATGATATGCCCCCTACTAATTTGTTGGTATTTAATTACCACAACACCATATTATCATACCTATAATGGGGTTGGCCTACTTGGCTAAATCCAACTTGGTCACATAAGGAAGTTGATCTCTTTAATGATCATGACAATCATCATTACCTCCATGTGGCTCTCTTTAATGGAATGTAACTCTTTTTCATTCACCATTAAACATGCACGTAGACAAGCACAAATTGGCTCCTCATCCTTATACACACACTATTATTTTCATTAAGGTTTAATGTGGTATAACCCCTTTCACACACTACACATATATGCACATGGGCCTACCACTCATAAATCAACTTCAGTAGCTCGTCCTTAACTCATTATTCATGCCCAGAAACATTCAAAAGTTTCATGAATGATGTCTTGCCTACCCATTATATATATACACACTACTATAGAGGAGATCCATCAAATACTCAGTCAGAAACACAGTATTTTCCCACTACTCACCCGAATAGATCATCGTTAAGCTATCTCCGTTGGTCCAACCCAACTTCCATCTTAACTTACTCAAGCCTCATTAGCATCTACACCATCAACCTATCTAACCTCAGTATGCATTCCCTGATAACTAAGTAACGGTTAAAGATCAAAGGTGACAAGGATTCATGTTATGGTAAAGATATGTGAGATGGGCAAGGAAGTTACTGATATATCTACAACATTAACCTGTCTTTCATAATGTAAACAACAACAACTTTCAACGGTTTACAACTAGAGGTTTTCATCCCACATACAAAGGTGCCCTTCTGCTAACTTTCTCATCCAGCTTTCCACCATGAACTTAACTCACAACATCACAACAGACTCATTATTAAAACTAGTAGATCTCTCTCTTTCACTCCCTCCCTCTCTTTCAAGAATTAACACCTCTCCCCTTTTTGTTTAGTCCCTAGTAAAGTAGTAATTAACAAGCTCTTTTTACTCACGAAATAAAATCCGTGAATAAAAAAAAATATATATTATATTTGTTTTTACTCATGCATAATATCCATGAGTAAAAATAAAAAAAATAATAACTATTACTTTTACTCAAGGATAATATTTGTGAGTAAAAGTAAAAACAAAGTAATAATCACTATTTTTACTCACGCATGTACAAGCATGACTAAAACCTAAAAATCTTTTCTCACGAAATTTTTCTATCACAATATGGCTATACCATCGTCCCCCTTCAGTCATGGCATTTTGACCGCCTGTATAAGGTTTTTTTCCGTGAGTAAAAATATTTTAATCTATACTCACGCTTATTAACATTTTTACTCACGCTTATGTTGGCGCGAGTAAATGTTACATTTTTTGTAGTGTTAGGGAACAGGTTCACCTCTGCTACATGTATGCAAATATTTCTACTCGAGTAGTTACATTGGTTTTGTGCTTACCTTCAAATGGTTGCAACTCTGACGCCGGGCAGGGTAGCGATTATCCCGCGGGCTAGTCGGGTCCAAGGACCGCAAGGAAAAACAAACGAAGAACCAAAAGAACCAGAGAAAATACTCTGAAATTCAGAAAAATATTATTACTCAAAATTTAATAATGAAAAACTAACCCACAAGCCGGGTTAAATAGCCTCAAAAGATTAACCTAGAAACCTTATCATCTAATCTAAATTTGCTAAAATTGACAAATTATTATTTAAAACTAAACTTATCTAAATTTAAAACTCTAAACAAATAAGATAACTCCTAAAAATCCGAAATCAAATCAGATTCAAATCTGATCCTAATTTGGCATATGAAATATTACTAAAAATAGGAAAAAGACCAAAAACCCTAATTTGGCGGATTAAATATTTATAAAAATAGAAAAAAAATACTAAAATTCTCTCTAATATGACGTTCCCATGTCATGTGCGCCGCAAAGAGCTTTCAGAATTGGTGTCGAACGCCCGATTATGATATCGGTAGCCAAAGTTATGGCCAAAATACCGAACCACACCCAAAACCGACCAAATCTTGGAATTGACTCAATAACTTCTCGTCTTTACGTTGACTCGCCAACCCGGCACCGACATTTGACTCGAGCCTCCTGCATCAAACTCCCTTCAACGACTAGCTTAATTTGGACACCTTTTCCAAAAACTCCGGCCAGTCACCACTGTTTTTGGTTCCTCCCAATGGGTGGGTGGTGCTTCTGTCTCTGTTGTTCTTCTCTCCACCGTTAAGGTCTCGACCCTAGTCACAGCGCCTCAGCTCCTTCCACAACACACACTGGCACGATGATGTTGCTCCGGCATGGTTGGTTCTCCATGTCAAGCCCCGAACCCAGTTGGGACGTCGGCAGACCGACCGCATACATGTGGAGATGGGCCCCACTGTGTATGCAAGGCTTCATAACCTATTTATACTTTCTACAAATCCCTGAATAATATGAATTTTTATTGAAATAATAATAAAAGTCAAACTCTAAGTTCAACATTCAAAGGCCACATAACATATGGAAAGGTTCTACAAAATTCTCTAAAATTATTCCACATAATCAAATTCAAGTCCGAAATTGCAAATAAAAAGAACTAATACCTGAGCAAGGGTCCTGCGCTCTATCTACCCCAACTACCTACTTCTCGAGATCTGAAAAAGAAAAACTCCAGAGATTAATGAGCTTGGGAGCTCAGTAAGTATCCACTTAAAATAGTGAACCATGCAGTGTTTTTAATATAATAAGTAAAACTGAAACAAAAATAGTAAAAGGAAAAAGAATTCGTAAATAACTCAATAATTTGCAAAAACTATAATTTCTGAAGTTATCATACAAGCATACTATCAAAAGGTTTATTTGTACTCAAAATACTAGAGTCTCCCAAACTTGCTATAACCACTAATAACCCCGTGATGGTAATGAAATGTAAAATGTAAGGTCAAGTATTATAATCCACAACACGTAAAAATGTAAGGTTGCTATTGTGACCAATAACACGAAAAAATGTAAGGTCAAGTTATTATAACCGACAAGCATCGGGTTGAACTAGTTCACAATCAAAACGTCGACACGGCCAATGTTTAACCCCTATCGAATTAAGGTTAGAACACGCATGCTTAGAGACGCACTCAAAAATCAAATAAATGTCGCTAAAAAATAACTCATAATATACAAAATAGCTATGTCTGAAAAGGCCAAGCTGTGCAAATGTCAATAGCTCTAAACCGAACATACATACATGGTTCTTTTTGTACAAAAATAGATTGCTTAGGATTTCATAAGTGAAAATAATTTCCAAGAAATAAAACATTAATAACAAATGATAAATAAATAAATTACTAATTAATTTATAGGTGGACTACTTACCTGACTTAATCTCAAAACAAATTCCAAACTCCATGAAGGTTTTAGCCTTCCTCAAAAGGTCCTAAAAAAAATAGAGAATCAATCCTACAAGATATGGACGCTCTAACTAAAATTTCTAAAATATGAGAATCCCTACCACCCAATCCAAAGCACTAGAGTTTAAAAGACCAAAACCGAGTAAATAAATAAAGAATAATTTTAAATACAAAAATCAATGAATAAATGGTTAATTAATTAAAACAAACAAATAAATAAACAACCAAAAATAAATAAATCAGTAGACAAAAAGAAACAAACAAATAAATAAATAGATATTTTTAAATATCTAAACAAGTAAATATATAAATAGATAACTAATGAACATAAATATCATAACTCAAAATAGCTCCAACTTATATAACACTACAATTTAAATTAAAAATATCTAAATCAATTTAAATACAAAACCGTTATAATTCAAAAACTATAGGTATAAATTTATATCCAATTAAATCAATGAAATTTAAAAACTTTCCACCCTATAGTCAGATTTCGAAGTTCACAATATATGATAATGGATCAATAAATCAATATTTAATTTAAACATCTTTCCTAACATTTGATTTCAAACACAAATAATAATAATTCAAACTCAAACAAAAATATTATCTCATTCATAAAGCAAAAACATTTAGAGATATCCAAGACAAAGTGGAAACACCAAATCTCTTCTAATAAATTGAAAGAATATGACAACTTAAAATACAATGAAATCAAAACCAGAAATATGAACTAATTGAAATCAATCATAAATCAAAACCTAATAAATATATCAAAATATTAAAAAAAAAAAAAAAAAAAAAAAAGCAACACCAATATACAGATCCATTAAACCTTAATCAAATCCACCATAAATCCCTAGCATGAAATGAGAGAAACCTTAGATCTACCCTTCTAACCCTGATTTCAACAAAAGTTTCATCTAGAACAACCTAGTATGGGGATCAATCGAGGGCTCACATAGAAAACCTTCCGCTCGAGGTCTGGACAATTGAGGGAGAGATCCACGAGAGGGAGAGAGAGAGGAAACGAGAGTAAGAGAGAAGGAGAGAGGGCACAGCGGCCAATGATGATAGAAATAAAAATAAAACATAAAGATGGATAGGGTTTCGTGTCTATTTAAATATATTATTAGGTCCAATTGCAAAAAACCCCCTATAAGAAAATATATAATTATATTAAGGCTTTAAGTGGAGAGTTTTATTTATCCAAAATAAATAAATAAATAAATAATTTTAAAAATAAAAATTGGTGTCCTACATTCTCCTACTAGCTCCTTCACACACACACTCTCTCTCTCTCTCTCTCTCTCTCTCTCTCTCTCAACTAGAAGCAATGCGCCTTGGAGAAGAAGCTCGTGCTTCTTATGCCACAAGAAGACGGTTCGGGGGCTTCAAGACCACAAGGCCTTGGCGTGACAATACGTTGCCTACCCCCGGCGCGTGCGCCTAGCGACGATCACGCTCGTACGCACGACGCTATCTCCGCGGATTCGCGATCAGAGTCGACGAGAAAAGATTCGCCGTACCTCGGATCCGAGCTCTGGCTTGGATGGACGGTGGGTGTTGATCCGCGTGGCAAGAATGAAGACGGGTCCGTCTCCTCGCTCCTCCGTGCGGTAACAGCAGGCCGCATGACATTTCCATTGTTTGAAACCCGGTTTCCCTTAGTGCAACTTGTCTCCAAGCGGTAATAGGTTAATCCTCCACCACACGATTGTCACCATTATCTTCCCATTTTAAATCCAAGCCGTTATTATCATTCCCATGCATGGTTCATATGGCATTTTGCAAAAATACCCCTTATCTTCTTCCAATTAACGATACACATGACTTTGCCTCATGAAAGGTTTTAGTGGTATTTTGCACAGACACCCATTTTCCTTTAACATCTACAGGCAAGTCCCTCTTTGGTTACTTACCATGAGAGATTCATTTTGTGCTTAAACCCCAATATATAATTCATATTAATCAAGGTAAGGGATTTAATTAACTCTAACATAATGAGGAATAATCCAGTATTTAATTAAGTCGTAAACGGGGCGGCTCTTAAATTTCCAAACTCACAAGTGAAGGCATTTAAAGCAATAAATCATTATGATAAACTCGCTCTTCTTGACTATGTGATGAGTCTTATCTATTATTATATGTGTTTATTTGTAACCAAAACCAGGAGAGGATGGATCTTATCAGGAGGACAGGGCATCAGCCATTAGTGGCGAGAAGCTCCTCTGGAACATCATGCCTACTAACAAGATTGAGCTTTACGCTGCCTATATGAGCATTAAGCTCTATCTCTCACACTTCCATCTAGAATGCTCTTGGATGTATGCGTCAATATTGTTGATTCATTTTGCAAGGGAAGGTTATGAACTGTGGAGAAGGAGGAAGATGCGTGTCACGCCCCGACCCGGATTTCAGGCCTCGAGCACGTGCATAGACCAGCCGTACCCAAATAGAGGCGCACCTCACTCGGATATAAGGCCTAGGTAAATCAAAACATACATCAGATAATAACATAATAATTCAAATAACATAAGCAAAAATTAAGAGTTTCAGCAGAAACGAAATCATAAGGGTTCAAGTACACCACGTAAAGCTAGGCTCTATAAGGGTCCTACAAATAGTATCTCACACACCAGGAAAACAAATGAGATCCTCGAACCTCGGCAATAGTATCCCAACCCCTCGCGCAGCTCCTGAGTCCGAGTCACCTACTCCTCAGGATCTAAAAAATAAGAAGGAAGAGAAGTGGATGAGCTTTCGAATGGAAAGCTTAGTAAGTACCCCGCAAGGATCACAATGAAAACAAATCCATCACAGATGATAAAAGATAAATCATAATATGAACAAATCAACAATCATCAATATTAAGAAAATGGGGCACGCCTCAAGACTATGCAACTTTAGGAGTCTCGTGACCTACCACACTATAACCATCGGCGGTAGGGACTCCTAACTCAATAACAGACCTCAGGCTCTGGAAGAGAATTCCAAGAAGAACTCAAAGAACAATCCCCCTACAAGAACAATGTACCTTGGCTACAAATGACCCTCCAAGTAAGTCCAGTAGCGCTACCACTCTCGCAGACGCGTCGATCGAATCACCCCCAATCGATGCGTGACAACCGTGAGTATCGCCCCTCCGTAATGGCAAGAAAGAAGACCAGGGTGTCCTCGGCCTGAACGTTCCCCAACGGAGCCCCCACACTCCACTGATCCAGGCGGAAGAATAACACATAACAAGGGATGCCAACATCTCAGAAATTAACACACATGCTCAAACAGGAATCCAACTAGTCAAGGAAGCAAGTATGCATGTATATAACCAAGAAGGCAATGATCCAAGCAATCAAAGAAAGCATGATAGCAACAATATCATGAAACACTCAAACAATATGATAATAATTCCAATAAACGCTCCGTAGAGTGGGTACTAGGCAGATATAACTTACCTCTATAGATGGTTTACTCGATCGATCTATGTCCTTCCTGACATGGCTCGACTACCACGCCGGTATCCGATAAGTGAACCACGTGACAAGACATACACAAAGTGAAATAGATATGACATTCTATAAAGTGCTTGACCCATCTAGCAATCTTCCAACCTATTAGCCATTACTAACTAGACTCAACCCAATCCGCTAAACCTTCCAATTTGGTTTACTCACTCACTTGAATTGATTCAACCCAACCCGCTCTTGCTTTAAAATTCAAACTCTTATATCCCCTTAACCACCTTCTTAACCTGACCAAACATGGTACAACTTTGACTTAACTAAGGCCCACTTAACCCATTTACTCACTTATAAGCATAACCTATAGTTATATTTTTAACAGGTGGATCAAAGCCATAATTCAACTCATTAGATTGTTTCAAACATGGCTAACCTAACTCCATAACCCTTCACTCCTTAACCTATCTTAACATCCAACAGACCATGAGGTTAGCTTCAAGGCCTTATCATCTAACTCAACCCTCACAAATCAACCTATTCCTGCAAATACAAGCACAGAACCATCAATCCTCTAGTACACACACCCTCTTGATCACATTTTTGGCCCCAGAGTAACACCCCAACCTTACTAACAGTCACCAACAATCGACCAAACATTCACTCAATCCAAAAACCCAAGCTTCTTTGCCCATGCCTCACTTACAGAGGAGACCCATACATGCATCCACCCCAAGGGAAACTATAGCCCTTTATTGTATTTGTACTGTAAGCTCACAACCTTTCACAAGAGCCTGGAAAACACATGGATCTACCATCCTTCTCCTTTAATCATATGCCTACAAGTCACATATAGGAACCATTAACCTTAACCCTTAAAACACAAACAACTATGCATCCAGCTAACCCTTCTCTGGATACTATCATTTCATGCATGCTCACGAATAAATGCTATGAATCCATGCAAGCCTTCACGAGACCTTGCATGCATACTCAATCATAAACCAATACTCTCTCGTAACCGCATTCAGAACCCTTTGATAACATAGAGATAGATGAAGGCAAGGATCGGGTAAGGAACCTAGTTCTCCTCTCTCTCGATCCCTCGCATGCATTCACCCCTAGCACTGTGTTCATAGATAGCACCCATGTAAATGATCATTAGGATATGGAGTTAGAGATGCCTATAGTTCTATTAGGTTTTATCCTCTTACTAAGCTTGCAAGTGTGCGTGTATTCAAACTAAAATGGCCTACCGGAGTTCCTCAAGGTTTCGTGAGTACTTACTTTGTTGTGCGCCTCGCCTGTTCCCTCAAGGCGGCGCCAGCGATAGAGAGTCTCCGTCAGATTCTCCTTCGGCCTCAATACCAATCACCGGGTGTCCACCACTAGTTCTGAAGGGTGGCAGTTTGCCACCGGTGACCGGAGCAACTAGGAAAACACCTCGTGAAAGTTACCTCTCCGCAAGGTCGATCCATTATGAGCAATCCACCACCACCGTTCCTCACTCTTGGCCCCTCTCCATTTGGTGGCAGTCATTAGCAAGGCTTCCCGAGGTGGGCAGGACATGCACGCTTCCCGGAGCTTGATCGGGTTGACTGGGCGGCATCCTCTCTTCTTCAATTACACCGGTGGAGCGATGGTGGTGTGTGTAAATGGGAAACAAGTTGTTAGGGTTTCTATAAGCTCTACTCTTATAGCATGTCGCAACTGGGTGGTGGGAGCGATCGGAATCCCACTAATAGTGGAAAGTGAAGCGCGGGATCATTGCTTATCCAAAACAGGCCGGTCTGATCGCAGAGGGGTCCGCTGATGGCTGTGGTGGCGTATTGATAGAGGAGAGTTCTGGGAGTGCCTCGTGATCTGGATGCCTTAAATCGGACGGTGATGGGAGGAGTCTGGCATCCAGTCACTCGTACTAGAAGAACTCATGCATGGCATCATATGGTTGTGACTCGCCCGTATGCCTCGGATCCAGATTTTCCCCAAATGAACGGCTCAGAGTCGCCCAGTAACCAATGGTTGGATTAAGACCTCGCACCTCAAACTTAAGCAAAGACTCAGATGGACGGTGGAGATCTGTTTCATGTGATGAGGGGCTCAAATTAGATTCCTTGTCTCGAACTTACTCACCCATCTAAGATCAATGCCTCAGATTATTTCATATCAATATAACTGGATGGATGATCGTGATTTCCTCCTCGCTGCCTTGAACTTATGACATCGCCTCTCGATCCTTTAATCGCCATCGTAGATTGCCCCTTAATACAACTCTTGCATGAATTTCCATGGCATTTAGCATAAAACCCCTTGCTCTTTTATTCCCTCACATGCAGGTCCTCCCCGTAAGGGAGAACATATTTCAGTTAAGTCCTCAATTTTTCCTAAAATTACTGATGGGTCCCTTGCAGCCCCAATTAACTCTAATTAAGGGTATAACTAATTTAGCTCTTCTTTTCCATTTAAATCCAAGTTGGGGGATTACTTTAATTAATTAATTAATTAATTAATTAAAGAACAATTGGATACCATTTATTCCAATAAAATCTTGGATTTTATACTGCGGGACATGCATTGTTGAGGTATCTATCTATCTCTCTATACATATATAATATTGACCATAATCTTGGTGTTGGCTGATGTTTGCTCGAAAGTTATGGTGTATGTTTCAAATAGGCCAAAAAGAGAACCTACATGTATTCAGGTTGGTTATCCAGGACTCCATATCCTATCAAATGCTAAATTGGATACTTCTTGGCATAAGGTAAGTTTAATTAGATGTTTGTTTGAATGAATAATAAAGTTATAGACATAGAAAAGTCTGAGTAAAAGTTGGAAGACTTTGCAGGCACAAGTACTTGGTAAGAATTTGAAGGATGTTGAAACTTGAAACCATGTGTGAAAACAGGCTGCAGGAACACCAACTTGCAGCCACTGCAGCCATTGTTGAAAACAGGCTGCAGGAACACCAACCATTGCAGCCATTGCAGTTATTATTGAGACATGTGTAAATACATGCTGGAACACAATCCTTGACTCAACTATTTCACACCATTTCACCAACCTTGTTCAGTTCTATATATAGCTTGTAAAAATCAGATTGAATAGACAAGAAGAAAAGCCGCATTTAGAGATTGTTTTACTCCCTTGTTTCTTCTCTATTCTTTCCTCCATTTGTTTTCTCTTTGCTCTCAAAGTTTTCCTCTCTGTTTACTTTCCATGATTAATTTTAACATGGTATCAAAGCTATAAGCTCCTTGCTCAATCAATTTTGTTTCCTCATCATCTTCCAAAGCCAAACCATATCAAAACACCATCCATTTTCATTGCTACAGTTTCCAATCTTAACTTTGGAAAACTCATCATACCTTAATCTATTTCATAGCCAAAACTATCTCACCGGACCAGCCTCTTAACCATTGTATGACAACTGAAATTGTGACACCTCCCAAGATCAATCCAACTATGGATCCATCAAGTCCATATTTCATTCATCATTCAGATCAACCTGGCCACATGCTTGTTCCAATGAAGCTAAATGGAGCCAACTATTCATCATGGAGCAAATCTATCATTCATGCTCTCACAGCCAAGAACAAAATTGGCTTCATCGATGGCTTAATTGAATCACCGTCACCAACAACCCATCTAATTGAGTTTGCTCAATGGAATCGCGTAATAGCATGATATTATCATGGTTCACCCACTCGCTGGAAACCGACCGGCCAAAGGAGTTGCTCGTGCTAAGACCGCTCAACAAGTGTGGGAAGATCTTAGGGATATCGGTTCACACAAAAGAATGCACCAAATGATTTATCACATCCACAAGTCACTAGCTTCCACTTCACAAGGCACTAAAAGCGATGGCCACAACTTACTTCACCAAATTCAAAGGTCTCTGGGATGAATTGGACAATTATGAAAGCATCCCAACCTGTAACCAAATGAAGGCACATGACAATCAAAAACAAGAATTTCGAATAATGCAATTTCTCATAGGTCTCTGATGTAGGAGGCTCGAGTCAAATGTTGGTGCCGGGTTGGCGGGTCAACGTAAAGACGGGAAGTTATCGAGTCAATTCCAAGATTATGTCACTTTTGGGTGTAGTTTGGTATTTTGGCCATAACTTTGGCTACCGATATCAGAATCGGGCTTTCGATCCCAATTTGGAAAGCAATTTGCGGCGTGCACGACACGGGGATGTCATATTAGAGGGAATTTTAGTTATTTCTATTTTTAGAAATATGTTATCCGTTGAATTAAGGTTTTCCGTTTTTTTCTATTTTTGATAATATTTTATATGCCAAATTAGGATAGGATTTGAATCCGATTTGATCTCGGATTTTTAGGAGTTATCTGATTTGTTTAAATTTTTAAATATAGATAAGTTTAGTTTTAAATAATAATTTTTCAGTTTTAGCATATTTAGATAAGATGATAGACTTAGTTTTTCAAGGCTATTTAACCCGGCTTGTAGGTTAGTTTTTCATTATTGAATTATGAATAAAAGTATTTTTTGAATTTCAAAGTATTTTCTCTGGTTCTTTTGGTTCTTCGTCTATTCTTCCTTGCGGTCCTTGGATCCGACTAGTCCGCGAGATAATCGCTACCCTGCCCGGCGTCAGTTGGTATCAGAGCTCATCATCTTCCTGGGAAGCGTCATCAGCGACATCAATGACTGGTGGTCGTGGTCGTCGGGTTGGACAGGTTCCGGCTGAGGAAGTCCAATACCGTGACCTAAGCACACTGGAGGCGATGAACAAGGATCTACAAAGGCAAGTCGCGGAGTTAACCCAACGCTTGATGATCAAGGATTTGCAAAGGCAAGTCAAGAAATTATCAAGGCATCTGGCGGCAATCGATTTTGATCGTGGTTATCATGGGCAGGTTCCGGCTGAGGAAGTCCAGTTCCATAATCATACCGATCAGAGGTTTGGCCAACCTATACCAACCCATCTACGACAATGATGTGGAGGAGGAGATGTAACGCCCCGTCTCCAAAGTTCCCAGGCCTGTGGGCACGCTACAGACCGGCCATACCCAAACCGGGCCAAGGCCCTGTTCGGATACGAAGCCTCGATGATCAATCTTACAAAATCACATGCACAAAGCGGGAAATATATATAATGTAATTAACATGTCTAAAGCATGAAAAAATACAAATGGACAATACATATATGTCCCTAGGTTACAACCCTAGTGTCACATCATACAGGCTCCTACTCGGGAACCTAAAAATGACTCTCACACCATAATGCTGACAAAAGGTACCCACCTCAACTCTCAAATCCCTGCGGTCCTGCGCGGCTCCTCGATGTCTCGCAACCTAATCTTCGGGATCTGAAAAAGAGTGTTAACAAGTGTATGAGCTTTCGGAAGGAAAGCCCAGTAAATGATCTCACAATGAATAGATAAATCATGCTATCGAATCATGAAGTGCAGAAACAAAAGCAAATCAAATAAGCATGACTAGACACGACCGCAGTCATGTTGAACCTATGAGTATATCTACAATCACCCATGAGTCGTCATCCCCCGTGCAGTCACCAGCAATCGCCGATGTCGACCAACTCGGTCGTCGGACTCGCAAGTCCGGTAGCACTACTATCATGCATGTACGTACACGGCCAGCGTATCGTCCCACTGACGGGCTATCAGGACAGCAGAGTTCCATCCCCCTGCCAGGGAAAGCACGAACGGGGTGTCCACCGGCCCCGAATGCCAAAACGGAGCTACACTCCACTGCAACGGGCGGAATCATCCACAAGAGCAACAGAGGTCAAGTGGAAAATAATATCTATCCAACCAAGTATACCTACACAATGGATTTACACAACAATAATCCACTCATCAACATGTATGTATAAATCCACAGAGATTAGGAAATCAATCAATCAGGAGATCAATGGAATACTAATTAACAGGCTAATTGCAAGATCCAAAGAATACTCCGTAGAGTGAAAACGAGGCAAGATCACTTACCTCTATCGCAATTCAAGCTCCTCCGCTCAGCTACGATCTCCTCTCGACGCGTCTCCTCGCTCTACGCCGAGATCTGGTACACACGTAAGCCGTACTCAACACGCGTACGTGTATACAAGTAAAACAAAACACTACGACCACAATGTGTGCTCAAATAAACTGACCCGACTTCTCTCAAATCCACCGAACCCAACTCGCTCCACGAGTTCGTACCCAACTTACCAAACCGGTCCGTACCTCACTTGGTCTCGGTCAACCCGAATCAAGTCTCTATAATAGTTAGTCTCCACTAACAAATTCATTAATTCAAATTAATTAATGAATATCATAACTTCATGTTTCTCCTGCCAAAACTCAATCATCTCATAAGATTAAGAAATCCTCAAAATCATGCAACACCACATGTATACACTCATCTCAACTAAGCCATGGCTTTGACTCTCCATTATCCATTCTTCCAATGAACAACTAGTCCTTAATACAAACTGCAACCACCTTTTAAGAGATGAACCATATACTCATATAAATATATATTTAACTATGGCTTTGAAATAAGTTACTACCATCTTAATGAGTTAAACATACTTCCTCTTGGTCTTCCTAAACCCCATTAATTAATAGGTTTCTTTATTCGTGAAAACCTTCAGTTCTCAGTTCCTTAACACCATTTATATGGCTGCTGTTAATGTCTAATTCCCAACCATCATCCTCCATGCTCAAGGAGATTAAAGATCTGTTACTTGAACCAAATAAATATCCATCTTAAGCATGCATGCTCTACCATTCAAACTCAAGCTTTTAAAACCATAACTTACATTCTATTGTTCTTAACTAACCTGATTATGGTTCTCTCTTCATAGCAAGATATCTGGCCTTCATACCCGTTCATTTAACTTCAAACAAGTTTGGGCTTTCATCATAACTGAGAAAAATACATTGGAGATTAGACCCACACTTCCCTCTCTTTACAACCCATCATGCATGCATACATGGTAAGTCTCATCACCAACCCATAACTAGTTTCAAGATTGACGTTCAGCTCCTCTTAAAACCATGCATGAATGTTGATCCGACTGAGAAGGGACAGGAATTCCTACCGTTCAGCACTGGCTGTGCCTTCCGGTCCTGAGAATGGTCCAAGCTCCGGTGAGGTGCCACGGTGAGGATTGCTCAACTCCTTCGCCGAAGCCGTCTTCACGGTGGGGTGGGATCGCCACCTTGCCGAGGATTTCAGTGGGATTCCCGGCCACGAGAGTCACCACTCTCTCTGTTTCTCTCTCTTTCTCATTGTCTCACAAACTCCTTCAAACTTTCTAACTTCTTATTAAGAATGAAGTGCAGGGTGAGTGAGGGTATATAGTGGTGTCTCAATATCATCAACGCAGTGGGTGTGAGGGTATTCGAGGTTGCCAGCAATGAGGTGAAGGGCGCCGCTTGTTTTACCCGCCGCTGCCTAACGCGCTTCGACTAATTTGTGTGGCCCGTGTGTTTCCGCCAACGAGTAACAGTGGAGATGCTTCGTACCCATTACTCCACGTAGATGGGTAGTGAGTGTTAATCCTCCGCACGGTGAGGTTGGGGCTTCTTTCTCTCCCGTGCCCCGGGATCGAGTGAGACCTAGAGATGAACGGTGGATTTCTCTCACGCGCGTCGTGTCCACATGCGTTCTCATCCCCTCACGATGAGTGGTCTCGTATTAGCCGTTGCTTTAAAGAAACGAAAAATCAGCCAGACCAGTTGATTCATGGCTTCTAAAGGTACATGCGTGTGTTAGTGTCCTTTTCAAAAGAAACCCTCCTTTATCTTATAGTTGCATGCAAGCCCCTCTTTACTCTCCCCTTTTTTTTGTTATTTGCTAAAACAACCCTCTGCCTCTTGTTTAATACACGTGGGTCCCATGGCTTTTCTTTTCTCATCAATATGAAAGAGATGTTTCTCTTTGACTAAAAGCCCACCTTTCTCTCTATTTTTCCATCTTGGTTCATTGTTCCCATTTTATTTAATAACAAAACTTGTTATTAAATCCCCATAATTATATTAATCTAAATCGGGACCCCAATTACTCATCATAATTAAGGGCTTAATTAAGGATTTAATTAAGCGAAAAATGGTGTCTCTTACAGGAGATCTCGCCCATCTTCAACGATGATGCAGAGGAGGAGATTTTGCCCATCTTCAATGATGATGTGTAGGAGGAGATCTCACCATCTATGACGCACTCATGAGGAAATTGGTGAGCCCGAGAAGGAGATTGGTGAGCCCATCTATGACGCATGATGGGATTTGGGCGCTATGCTGGTATCTCTCCTATGGGAGGAAAACCCTCCTCGCCCTAAGTAACCAACACTACTAACCTACTTTCTGCCTCTAGGGTTTTGATTGAGATCAAGCATGGAGATCCAAACCTACCAACAGAGGAAAAGGGCCAAATAACCGGGGTCGAAGTTCTTTCCTACCCGAGGTGATGATGCAAGAGGCTCATTCAAATATCGGTGCCGGGTTAGGGGTCAACGAAAGACGGAAGTTATCGAGTCAATTCTAAGATTAGGTCGATTTTGGGTGTGGTTCGGTATTTTGGCCATAACTTTGGCTACCGATATCAGAATCGAGCGTTCGATCCCAATTCGGAAAGCTCTTTGCAGCGCACACGACACGGGGATGTCATATTAGAGAGAATTTTAGTTATTTCTATTTTTAGAAATATTTTATCCGTTGAATTAAGGTTTTCCGTTTTTTCTATTTTGGGTAATATTTCATATTTCAAATTAGGATAGGATTTGAATCCGATTTGATCTCTGATTTTTAGTAGTTATCGATTTGTTTAGATTTTTAAATATAGATAAGTTTAGTTTTAAATAATAATTTTCAGTTTTAGCATATTTAGATAAGACGTATAGACTTAGTTTTTGAAGGCTATTTAACCCGCTTGTGGGTTAGTTTTTCATTATTGAATTTTGAATAAAAGTATTTTTCTGAATTTCGCAGTATTTTCTCTGGTTTTTGGTTCTTCGCCTATTCTTCCTTGCAAATTCCCTGATCCGCTAGCCTTCGCGGGATAATCAAGCAATTCTCGCCTCTAAGTGCCGGGCCTCTAATGACACCTACAATACCGCTCTCGCACTAATATCCTCATGATGTCACCGCTGCTCCAATGTAATGACAAGCCTGCTCTTTGGTTATCCAAGAATAGACACAAAAGAAAGATGATGCAAGAGCCAACTCAAAACTTCTCATTGTCCGCCGCATTGCAAAATCGCCAACAGAACTCATTCAAAAAGCCCCGATACAAGCGATGTGAGCACTGCAACAGGGAAGGACATACAATCAAAAACTGTCGAACTCTGAAATTTCATTGAAAGTATTGTGACAAACGAGGGCACACTGAAGAACGATGTAGACTGAAAAATGGCCCAAACAACTCAAAAACTCAAGGAAATCAAGGAATCAACCTCAACGCAACTCTCACAGTTCTTATCATATCACCAATGCATTGGAGCCAAAGAATCAAGTTCCCTTTAACTCTCATATTGCCAATATATCAGATTCTTCCAAGATGACTCAAGATCACATATCAAACACCACAGCTGGATTTTCTACTGATCAACTTCAGCAGCTCGCCCGTGCCTTATCCATGATGAACCAAACTACTGGTAATGATAATCATTTCGCGAATACTGCAGGTTTGTCTGAATTCTCTGTTACTTCAATTAATTCTGTATTTGCTAAGCCTTGGATCTTGGATAGCGGAGCTACAGACCATATCTCCTCAGAATCCACATTTTTTACTCATACAAAATCCACTCCAATTTCTACTGCTAATCTACCCACTGGTTCTTCAGCACCTATCACTTCTACTGGCACTATACCATTTAACCAAGACCTCACCTTAAACGATGTTTTGTGTGTTCCCTCTTTCTAGTTAAATTTAATGTCCGTAAGCAAACTTACCACTGCTCTAAACTGTTGTGTACTTTTGTTTCCAACCTATTGTGTTTTACAGGACTTAGTGACAGGGAAGATGATTGGCTCGGGTAAACAACATGGTGGTCTTTATTACATATCGCCACTCCAAAAGCCTGCTTCTCATCAAGTTTCTCATTCGTCCAATATGTGGCACATGCGCCTTGGACATCCATCACCACTTCGTTTTAAGTTAGTTTCTCCTTTATTACCTATCAAGAATATTTCATTTGACAATCGTTGTCCCATTTGTCCTATAGCCAAACAAACTAGGCTTCCGTTTCCTTCAAGTTATATGTCAACTCATGCTCCTTTTGAATTGTTACATTGTGATATTTGGGGTCCACACAAAGTTCCAACACATTTAGGCACGTTTTTTTTCTTACAATAGTAGATGATTTCACCAAGTGTACTTGGGGTATTTCTTATGCAACATAAGTCACTAAACTCAAAATTTGTTACAAAACCTTTATTGCATATGCCCAAAACACAATTTCAAGCCTCAATTAAAACTATTAGGGTAGACAATGGTGCAGAGTTTTTATCCTTAAAAACTTTCTTTCAAACTCATGGTATCGAATACCAACATACTTGCGTTTACACTCCATAACAAAATGGAGTAGTTGAACGTAAGCATCGTCATCTACTAATGGTTGCACAAGGATTATTATTTCAATCTCACTTGCCTCTTCAATTTTGGGGTGAATGTGTCTTCACTGCTGCTTACCTGATAAACCGACTACCTTCACCACTTTTATCCACTAAATCACCTTTTGAATTCATTATACAAACGCCCACCATCTCAATTGACCATTTGAAGGTTTTGGTTGCCTTTGTTATACCACCATTGTTCATCCTACACACAAGTTCGATCCTCGTGCTAAACGTTGTCTCTTTGTTGGTTACAACCATTGGTAAAAAGGCTACAAACTTTACGATCTAGAGCTGGTTCTTTCTTTGTCATGTGGATGTCAAATTTCATGAAACTACTTCTTCCCTTCACTCTCATCCACTTGACAATCTTGAATCAGTTCTATCTCATCCACAACAAAATTAGGGATTACACTTTGCCATCTCCTCCTTTTTATCTCGATCCACCTAACACATCTCCTTCCAACTCTCCTCCATCAACCTCTCCTCTTCCGGACCTGCATGATCATTCTCCATTGTCCCAAAATGAATCACCCATGTTTGACACTTCCAATCCTTCATCATCTCCTTCACAACCCATAAGACAATCCACTCCAGAAGAAACCTCCGACATGGCATAAAGACTACATACTTGCACAAGCCAATCAATCAACCTTGCAATCCAGTTCTACATCAGGTACTCGATACCCTCTTTCCAATTTTCTCTCATACTCTTGTATTTCTTCTGCCCATTGTTCCTTTTTAACATTATAGTTCACACTAAGCCTTAATCATATGCTCAAGCTATCCTTGATCCCCATTGGCAACAAGCAACGCATACAGAATTAGAAGCATTACAACAAAACAACACCTGGAGTCTGGTTCCTCTTCCTGTTGGCCATAAGCCCATCTGTTGTAAATGAGTTTATAAGATCAAATACAAATCCGATGGCACTATCGAGAGATACAAAGCACGCCTTGTCGCTAAAGGATACACTCAAGTTGAAGGTGTTGACTATACCGAGACCTTTTCTCCAACGGCGAAATTAACCACACTTAGATGCCTCCTCACCGTTGTTGCTTCCCGTCATTGGCATATTCATCAGCTCGATGTGCAAAATGCTTTCCTCCATAGTGACCTGAATGAATTAGTCTACATGACGCCACCACCCGGTCTTCACCGACAGGGGGAGAATACTGTATGTCGGCTCAACAAATCTCTTTACTGTCTCAAACAAGCTTCGAGGAATTGGTTTTCCACCTTTTCAGATACCATTCAACAAGTCAAGTTACCAATGTACCAAAGCGTATTATTCTTTCTTTTTACCAAAATTCGAGGTAGTTCATTCAATCGCTATTCTTATCTACGCTGATGACATACTTCTCACAAGCAACAATTTACAAGAAAATGGAACACCTCAAAAGATTTCTCCTCCAAAGGTTCCTTATCAAAGATCTTGGAAACTTGAAATATTTTTTAGGCATTGAATTCTCTTTGTTCCAAGAAAGGTATCTTCATGTCTCAAAGAAAATATGCCCTAGACATCTTGAAGACTCGGGACTTCTCAAGACGCCCAAATGTAATTTCAATGGAACAAAATTTGAAACTTACCACCACGTAAGGCTTAATTGCTAGACGCATCCAACAAAATATAGAAGATTGCTTGGAGATTGATTTACCTCACCGCCACAAGGCTTGACATTGCCTACTCAATTTGATCATTGAGCCAGTTCATGCACGAACCTCGAATTCCTCATTGGCATGCTGCACTTCGAGTTCTTAGATACATCAAAGGAACTCCTGGTCAAGGCCTATTCTTTTCTTCTAGTAACAATCTTGTCTTAAAAGCTTACCATGTGATTCGGGACATGGATGTCCTACCACAAGAAGACTGCCATTTACTTCGGTATTGTATCATTCTTGGTGATTCTATCATATCATGGAAATCTAATAAACAAACCAATGTTTCTAGATCATCTCCATGTAGTTTAGTATCGAGCCATGGCAAACACATTACGTTTGGAATTAACTTGCTGCGCTACATATTATAAGATTTAAGAGTACCACAAAACGCTCCAACACCACTATTTTGTGATAATCAAGCCAAGCACTATACATTTCAAAGAAATCCGGTCTTTCATGAACATACAAAGCACATTGAAATTGGATTGTCATATTGTACAAGAGAAATTGCAAGTCGGAATGATTCATCCTTATATATTTCTACTTGCTCACAATTAGCGAGATGTGTTTACAAAGGCGCGCTTGGGCAAAGATTAATTTGTAACATTACGCCGCCCAAGTTGAGAGTTCATGACATCCACTTCCAACTTGAGGGGGAGTGTTGAAACTTGAAACCATGTGTGAAAACAAAGGTTGGTGAACACCAACCCAAGCAAAACTATGTACCATTGTTGAAAATAGGTCAGGAACACCAACCATTGCGCAGCCATTGCGTACCATTGCGCTCATTATTGAGACATGTGTAAATACAGTCGGAACACAATCCTTGACTCCAACCATTTCACACCATTTCAAATTCAACCTTGTTCGGGCTCTATATATAGCTTGTAAAAATCAGATTGAATAGACAAGAAGAAAAGCCTCATTTAGAGCTTGTTTTGCTCCCTTGTTTCTCTCTCTATTCTTTCCTCCATTTGCTTTCTTTGCTCTCAAAGTTTTCCTCTATTTACTTTCCATGATTAATTTTAACAAAGTAGCTGCTGAGGAGTAATGGAGATAAAATAAAATAAAATAAAAAATAAAAAAATAGAAGTAAAAAAATTTCTGCAAAGGAGATGGTGAAGAAGTTGATGGGAAACAAGGCAAAGGCTGAGAAGGATAGGTTGCCAAACACTTGATGTTATTTTGATTGGGAGCATAAGCTGAGTTCAATTTATGTTGAAACAGACACCAAACCGGTAAAGATTATATACAATCATAGAAAAGAAACAAGGAAAAAATATTGTCTTTTTTATGAATATTTGTGGTGATTTTAACTTTTTTAAACTCATTGTTTTGTTGGGTGAATAGGGACTATTTGGAACCAGAAGTTCAGGTATTTTGGTTGTCTTTATAATCCATGCAACTTTAACTCAATTATGATCTATTCAAGTGTTTGCTATGGGGTAGTAGAAGTGCTTGTTTTTCTTGTTGTATGTCCAACCTCCAATATTTTTTAAAAAAATTTTGAATATTATATTATTGGATAGTGAATTTTATTTTATACCAAAACTTTGTTCTGAACCATGCAAAGGTGCCATATACTTTTATTATTAATTAATTTGGTGTTCTCAGATATTATAAAAGTGTATTTGTGATAAATTATCAGTATTATTATTATTATTATTATTATTATTACATTATTATTATTACATGTTTATTACCCTATAGTCGTGTGGATATATCCGTTGCTTATAGCCAGTAGTGTTGTGTGAATAGTTCTCTAAGTTACCTTATAAGCAAATAATGTAATGGTCCATCGCTATAGGTCGTGCTAATTTACATAAAGTGCCTAGTAGCGGCGGATATATCCGGCTTTCATTACCTCAGTAGCCTACCAGGGGTATAGTTCTATGCAATTTTAATCATATCCACCGCTATAGATTCTACTTTAGTAAAATCTATATAGCTTGATGGATATCCGCCTACTATACTATATAGTTGGATTATATGTTTCAAATTTTAAAACCCTATAGCGCATACAAAGGATGTAACGTATGTATATGAAGTAATCCACCGGCTATATACATATAACTAGGTGGATACATAACCTATAGCAATGGATATATCCACCGTTATAGGATAAATTTCCAGTGCATCCTTCTCTCTGAACTTTTTAAAACATAAAAGTAAAATTAATAATCAAATCATTTTATAGTATAAATTAACTTACTTTAGTTTATAAGTGGATACCATCAAATTATTTCATATGGGAATACTGACATGAAAACCCAAGCTCAATTCCACAAGTTACCATCCGCGACTTAAACCTTCGTTGTAATAGAATCTAGAATTATAAAAATATAATCTTAAAACCAACACACATAAAGTTCTAAACCTGTACTATACTCGCAATTCTTAGGCCTTTCTTATTACAGTAACAACCAACATAAAAAGGACCCTACTGTACTTGCATTTATTTTAAATCCATATTTCATACCAAAATTCCCACATATTTAAGTATAGACCTTTTCAAATCTACCACCTATAACATGCTACATGAATGTTCATGCCTGTTTTCCAATTGGGTTTTACTGTTACAAAACCCAAAAAAAAAAAAAAACAAGAAAACGAACTTATTACCTTTTTAATTAATATGGAAGAAAATAATTCAGGTTTTCAAAAAATGAGGTCAAAGAAAAAACAAACCAATTGAAGAGGATAAAAAGAATGAAAATTTAAAGGAGAGAAAGAACGTGAGATATAGGCTAAGTGAGAAGAGAGTTCGCAGTCCTTGCTATCTCTCTCTCCTTCTTCTAATCTCACCGGGCCATGATTTAAAAAATAAAATTGTGGCTGGTGGGACTTGAACCCATGCCTCCAAATCACAATATAGAATTCTAACCACTGGACTACAATAATATTTTTTTGATGTGTAATATGGTAACATAAATATTAAAATAATAGGGTATAATAGCAATGTCCCCTTCACAGAGGCAGACGTCTAGGTATACATTCCTTATTATGAATTGTAATGGGTCTCAAATCTAAGTTTGAATCATATGAGGACTCTCTTTTAATATAGAAACAAACCCTGGAGCATACATACATATTATTCCAATATGGCCAAACTCGTATCACTCCTTTCAATAATACATTCTAACAAGAATCAATAAAGGTCAAGAATCTCCTCCAGTTCTCCCCACCTTTGTGTTCTCACCTTTCATGTGATCATCTTCAACACCTTGAGTTAGTACAAGTACCTGCCTCATTATCGACATAACATTAGACTGCTCTAGACATTAGTCCCACGTTGGAGGGGTTCTGGAGAAAGCATTAACCTTGCAGCCGTCGTAGGTATGGCTCCCCATCCTCGCGTTGGACATGAGCTGCCAAACTGAGACCACCACCGAAGGTCCCACCCACCTGTAGACCGGGCAAAGTTGTGGATGTTCCTGTATATGGTGCTCATGTACATGTCCCCTGCTTGTGACTTCAGAAGTCTGAATCCTTGTCACAGACTTCACAAACTCAGTAAATGACCATGGGTTTCTTCTGTGGATTTTGCTTATGTCGTCCCAGTGGCCCGCACACATCCACCTTGTTGCAAATGCTACCTGGTCTGCCCTTACCATGTCCAGAGAGCCTGTAATCTAAATGGTTTTTATTGATTATATATAATTTGGTTTTCAGAGAGAGAGAGATAGAGAGACAGAGATCTGACCTCAAATATCAGGATAAGCGTGGATATATGTGAAGTCAATGTTTTTCAAGTGAGATTACTAGTGATGAAGTCATGGGTGCCAACTTGATAACCAGGCTATATTGTTTCTTCTCTGGAATTGAATCACCATAGAATCCTTCCATTCCAATCTCTAGTAAGTACATATTGTCTATGGACTTGGTGTAAGCTGCCATCTCTTCAACCCAAAGCCTGCATGCATTTTGAATATTTAATAACCAACTTACGTACTATGTATCTGCAAGGCATGCATGAATGCATAAAATCCTTTTAAATGTTTAATTGTATGGGTGAGGATACTTTACATGCAACTGCCTGCTGCAATAGTCAACTTGACAACGTGGCTCATTGATCAGCTCCCATGCTATGCAATTGTTACCTGCCTTTTGGTGTACTATTTTTGTGATGGTGTTGTATCTGGCTAACACCCTACAATGTAACAAAATGTCAAGATAATTAAATTCAACAGTAATTGTATAAATATATATATATAATGTATATCATCTGCATATATGCAAACAAATTAACCTTGATGTGGTTCTTCTTTAGTAAGTTTTCACCCGTGCATTTGTATAGAAATCATCTTCACAATTGATTGTCTCTCCTGCACTCTTAGCTTACCTGCACATACCTGTTGCTTTCCTCCAAAGTCCTTGAAGTTGTTGGCAAGGGGTCAGGAACTCAATTCTTAATTCCATATCTCTT